>JAHWFO010009480.1:1297778-1317918 GCA_023313115.1 Rhysida immarginata | reverse complement strand
AGAGAGAGAGAGAGAGAGAGAGAGAGAGAGAGAGAGAGAGAGAGAGATCACTCCAAAAATCTTACTCGGGGATCCCATAAGGTTTAAATCAGTTGAAAATTTGACCGATTACAACATTTTTTCATTTTAGTGCATTTTATGCGATCTTTGTTCGTATAGTATTCCAGCCTTGTATTCCAGAATTAAATTTTTGAAATTGCCACCAACATTCCTTTCCCCTTTTGTTCTCTTCCAGTATAGAGAATTTCTTATTCTCATTTGACAAGAGATGTTGACGGAGTGTCAATAGACATCTTTCAAAAAAGTTGCTGTCCTTTCTGAGTTATTAAGACAAAGCATTTATATTTCGCTAAAGTTTTTTGGGGAATGGAAGTCTGTGAGAGAGGAAAAAAAAAAACCCACAAGGAACTTTCATCGGTGACGAAATGAAATGTCATTCAAACGGGGGATGAACTGATAGAGATCAAAATTCCTGTCGTTTCACCGTTGACTTCATTGTCCCTAGTTGCCTTTGTTTTGAAGCAATCAATTTTTTTTCGACTCATTTCGACGTTTATCTTTCCCTATCATTCTCCGAGAGAAAAAGTTAATTGAAAATGAAATAAAAAATATATAAATCTTTTTATTATACTAGAAAAATTCGACATTAATCCCACTGGAAGTAATATTTGATTCGAGGGATAAATGAAAAAAAATTATTAAAAAAATTTTCAATGCCCTGATTTTTTTTACTACAAATGTTTGTCTTAACCTTATATACAGCTCATCCTTAGCAGAAAGATTATCTTTTTTAATTAATTTATCAGAAAAGAGGCGAAAAAACTAGAAAAAGGAAGTTCTTCCATAACAATACCAAAACAGTATATCACAGTTTTTTTTTTTTTCATTTTTTGCACTTTATTATTACTTTTTTTTTTGTTAACGAGACTAGAAAATTCTTGTGACAAAAATGTTTCAATAACCATTCCTCATCATTATAAGTGAAATGAATTAATAGAACAAAGTTTATTAAAAAATTCTATGGACGATAATTTTGTTAAAGTTATTGGTCTTTTCCTCGATAATTTACTGTCTTTCTCCAATGTTGAAATGAAGATGGATCCTCGTCCACTGTTTTTAAGGCGAGGCAATTTGGAGAGCAATCAGGGTCTCATTTCTTTCTATATACAGAAGATCGTATCCAGTGTGGAGTGTATAGAGTGGCTTTGCCTCGTAATCATATCAGCTTGCCTCTAGCCCTCAGTGAGCCGGCAATTTCACTCTGAAATAAAGGAGATAATTATTACCTTTCACTTCATAAAAGCGATCATTATCCTTGGTTGAGAGTGAAGGGTTAATTAAAACGAACCATACAAGGACCCAAGAACAGTCCGAGTGAGGAGGCCGAATCATTGGAAATGAGCTGCTTCTCTCATCAGATGGAAATAAAAATTATATAATAAGATGCGCAATACACATTCTTTACACTTATAAAGGTTTAATTTTTGGATACTTTATGAAGATCCTCCCCTCCAATTTTCATTACTTCTGTAGCATGCACTCCATTGAGATTCTGCTATATACAGGGTGTTGCAAAATTATACAGGACAGTACTGCTGGGTAGCCTGTCCTCTCGCTTCAGGGGCCGCTTCATAAAATAATTGGGAAATTTTATTTTGTTAACCCATTTACGCTGAAATTGATAAAAATGGAAATTGAGACTTCATATCTTAAAATTCTATTCTGTAGCATGTAAAGACATAAAAAATAATTTACAAAGACATAAAAAAATTACAGGAATATAATTAAAAAGGGACTTAAAACTAATAAAATTTAAAAGAATACTAAATAACAAAGCCTCTAACAGTCCAAGTAATCTCAAGTCCACTGTCTTAGCAATAATTTTCACACCTCGTAGAAACGGACTTCTTTGTTGACTCGGCACTTGTTTAAAAGGTGACAGTATGAAATGATAACGGTGATAACGGTGAAAAATTTTGAATTTTGAAGGTCTTGAAGAATTTGAATTTTGAAATTAAGGTCCGAAAAGTCCGAAAAGTTTACAATAAAAATTTCGATGAAATGAAAATACAGTCCAATAAATAGCCAATTATTTCATGATAGTTAAAAATTAAACATGCTCCATGATAACTTAAAAATTATAATTAAAAATTAATTTTAATGTTTAATTTTTACTTTTAATTCACTTAACAAGAAAACTAAGTAGTGACGTCAGTTCCTGGCCCGTTGCCTGGCGATTCCAAACTTAGATTTTATTTAAAATTATATGCTGTCGTCCATAGATGTAATTTTTTTATGTCTTTGTAAATTATTTTTTGTCTTTACATGCTACAGAATATAAATTTTAGATATGAAGTCTCAATTTCCATTTTTACCAATTTCGGCGTCAATGGGTTAACAAAATCAAAATATCCCAATTATCATTTCAGAATTCGAAGCCAATATTATAGGGCGGGGGGGGCCCGAGAAATAAATTTGCATACTTACTTAATTTTAATCCTAGATTATCTCATTGAATGTTAATACGGAAAGTTTCTCCATTAAGTTGACAAAGAAAGATTAAGTACGTATTCTGCTATATTACAAAGTTTTCGTAGAATATTAACTGTCAACGTAATCACAGCAAGTCCTTCAAAATATTGAGATTTTTTATCAAAAGGCAACCGTTTACCAAACTCTTATAATTTTATTTTGCTTGCAGTAGTCTGCTACCAGAAATATTATCCAGAAACTTGTAATTAGGAAAAAGTCATTCTTCAAGTTTAAGAATACAATGTTTTGAAAGCAATGTTTTTAAGAAACATTTTATGCATCTTTTAAAGACTTTATTTAACTACGCTAGGCTATTGGAATCAACGTCGTACTTTAATTCGTTGTTCTCCCTCAAACTGTCTAAGGATGATCGAACAAGTTAAGTTTCAGCTCTTTTCTTCGAGGCATTCATTTCGTCTCCTCTTATTCTTTCCCTTATTTATCCTTCTGTCTCTCTCTAATGTCACCAATGAATGGAACTTTCAATTGGTCGTTTTCCATTCACAAGCAAAGACATTCTTTTTCCCTTTGCTTGAATGCTTCTCTGAAGTCTGCCTTTGGGTTACTCTTTCTCTTTGAGAACAAACTTTCTTAAGTTTCCAACATTTTATTGTTCTATTTACAGGAAGCGTTTTATATTAAGCGAATGCAATTTAGTGATTCACGTCATTCACGTCATTGTACAAATGCGTTTCATTTGGCTCAGCATTGTTCCTTTTAGTGTAGCATTGTTAAAAAAAATTCCTTCTATTAGGAGCTTTAGCAAAAAGCTACTTATAAGAATGCACGCTTGGTCTGTACGTTTATCCGGCCGTCCGCTGGTTGCACGATAACTTGAAAACGGATTAACTTTTTCAAATTCTGTTTTCAGGAATACGACCATCGCAATCTTAGTTCGGCCGTATACAGAATTTTTCGTGGCCCCCTTCAAGTCTAATACACCTGCTAAAACAGTGACTATAAAAAATTCCAAGATAATGGCATGTCATATAGTAATCGATTTGTCAAGAAGTAATCGATATTGTTACTTTCACATCTTTTAAGCATTATTGACATCAGCACGCGCACGTGAAATCGCTTTGTCAAACGCACGATTGCTCAAGTGCTCATAATCTATACGCAATTATGTCCGTCCGTCCCATGAAATTATAATGTCCGTCCGTTCCATTCATAATTTCAACCTTCTACATTTGAGGTAGAAGGTTGAAATTCGGAATGTACCTTACTATGGCCATGTCCACCTTCACTATTTAGTTTGATTTTGATTGGTGCACTGAGGTCGGAATTACGTGGGTGGGAGACAGAGAGGACAAAAGATCTATGTGCTATTTATGTACGTAAAGGAGTGAAATTCAGTATCCAGATTCCTCTAGGCAAGATCTACGTTACTATGAAGTTTAGGCCCAATTGTTCCAGTGGGGTCAGAGTTGCGGGGGTGGAAATCACTTGGTCTTTAGAACTATGGCAACATATGGCATCTGATATGTCATTCGATCGGAAATAACGAGAAAGGAAAGAAGATACGGGCTTTTTTTACATTTTCTACATACTACGTTCGAGAAATTTCAATTTTTTTGATTAAAAAACTTGAGTAATCTACATTTTTTTTTTAGTAAAAAGTGCTAAATAGGGGTAAAAATAGATGACCGCAGGGTCTGTTACTTGCCTTACCCTACTCGGGGGGATTAATTTCTTGTTAATAAATGTATAAATGTATTTCTGCTTCACAGCTGAAGCTCCTCCTTGGAATGTTTACAAGATTTTATTTCAATTGCTTATTTGAATTGCAGTTTCTGAAAATGATTTCCAACTTCTTTCCAAACTGCCTGAATGGTATAAATGGTATATTAATATTTTCTGAAGAGTAAACCAAAAATATGATTATTTCTGAAATGATATTAGCTTTCTAGATTTAATATTAGATTATTACTGAATCTGAAATATAGTCCAATATAAGACGAGTGCTTAGTAATGATTTCAAAGATTAAACATCTCATAAGGGTGCCGCTGCATCTAGTTCAAATGGGTTCAGAGAGGAAAATGTCACCGCAAGGCAAAATAAATATCAATATGTAACAAGAAAATTAAATAAAAGTAGCAAAAAGCCCAAAACTATGTATTTGAATAGATAACTAAGGCTTAATTCAAAGCGCAGCTGTTGCAGGGAATTGCATAGGAATCTAGCTCCGTCATCTTGCTGTCACTTTCTGAGAACTTTCTCCGTCTGTCAATAATTTCCATTTCCGAAGTCACTGATATAATTTCCGTTGTTACGTTCTGCGGGTAATGCTTGCGCCTTCTTTCCACCTCTCCATTCGTGTTCTCTACCCCTATTGTGCTCGTGCCGAACAATTGTCACATGACCACAGAGGGCTCAGCAAGGTCGATGACGATTCCCTGTCAGTCAAAACTCTTGTTCTCTTCTTCCTATATTTTTCCTTGTCCTGACAACTTCTTTTTGCATTTCTGTGAACAGAAAATAAAAATGCAAATTATTTTCCATTTTTTGATGGTTTTTGTTGATCATAATAAGTAAATGAAAACTCTCGAAAATTTAGAATTGAAAATATTGTAATTTTTTTTAAAAAATTTATTTATTTTTTGCCTTGCAAAAATTTATTGTAATCGTTTGGTAACACTTTGGTTTCTTTTATTTGTAGAATTTGATGATGATGATGATGATGATGATGATGATGATGATGATGGAATGGAAAAGGACTGATTCTATTCAAATCATAATTACTAGCAGCAGGTGTTAAAGCGAACAATTTAGTGTTTTATTGCAAATTCAGTCCTAATAATAGTTCTGATAAAGAGCAAACACGTATAACAATGAGCACTTTGAAATAGAATCTCTCGTTTCAGACTCCTTACTGAACAACTAGATAATTTAAATAGACTGAAACATAATAAGAACAAACTTAAGATCTTAAAATGTAGACAAACTATAATAGTAGTAAGAGTTTTTTTTAAACATAACTTCAGCTTAAATTTTTTTTTTTATCATAGGCGATGAAGGTTGAAATTTCTTTCGACGCCAGTGGTGAAATTGTTCCTTTCGAGGCAAGATCGGTTTAAAGGGGGGTTGGCGGAGTCATTCGTGAGGGCGATAAACCCGTTCAATTGAGTGAAAGATTCGCGCCAGTTTCTTTCATCATCGCCCCTACAGTCAATTTTCGAATATCATCTTAAACGTCGTCAAAGGTTTCGGTTGCAATGTGGCGACGCCTCTTGTATCCGGGCGATAATTCTCCTCTAGGCCCCAGCCATAAAAAAGAGCGAGGGAACTATAGATTGCTGAACACTGTTAAATCTTGTCATCACGTGAAAGCTTATCCGAAAAGAGAAGAGATAGACAGGAGAAAGAAGTAAACAAAATATTAAAGAAAATACTTCTCTAAAAGATATAACGATTCTCATTCTAAATTAACTTTTAACTCTGTTGGTCCAAGAGATTAGAGAGTACTACTTTTCTGTACTTATAAATTTTTTATTACAATCTAAATTGAAAAAAGAATGGAATGAGCTTTAATATTATAAGCTATTTAAATTCTGAAGATTCTAAAAATAAAAAGTGAATCAAATTATCTGTGTATAATATTTTCTTGGTAATGGATTGAAAATACTGTACTTGAAGACTTGTTTATAATACTGAGCCCTACTGACTGAATGTAGGGATAATGCATTAATATTCCGTTGCATAGCAACACTTTGCATTGATCATGCAGAATAAATGTTTTGGAGAATCTTAATCGTGCCACCCTCTTTATAACAACGTCCTTTTTCACTATCCAATCGAAGCTGCATTGTATGCAATAGAAAATCTTTGAGCGTAGTCGAGATCTGTTCTCTCTCTTCGGCTAACATACATTTGAATTCCTTAAAGGTTTCTATTCGGACTTAAGATCTTCTATGTAGCTGCAACCACTTTACGATGTGTCTTCAGACCATGGCAATCATAATATTGATCGAATTCAATGGCTGTTAGATGGTCTTTTTAAATACTTACAAGCATTCTCTGATTATTGGAATAAATTCTATTTAAAACATTTCTCCACAGAAAAAAAAAATCGGTTATCTTCTTCTGGTCTGGGAATCGTGATGATCGAAGTCAAAGAAGTCCTGCAATAAAGCCTTCAATATTGCCACAATCGGATCTTCACCTATAAGTCAGACCGAAACCATCAAAGTCGTTTATTCACACGAGGAAGGAAAGGAATCATTTAAGTGCAGATATTGTATATTTCATAATTTAAGTGGCTCCGGTTGCGCTTTAAATGTTACATCTTGAGCCTTTATTCTCGTCACGAGATACTTTTTTCCATTTATTCAAGCACAAATTTATTTTTAAATAATAGAAGAGTTTCTGAATCCTTCTGCTCTGTGGATTTTGAATCGACTTTTGATTTGTTATTAATTCTTCATTTCGGCCGCGTTTGTGGGGGGGGGGGGGGCCCCCGGATAAAGGATGGAGACATTTCGAGAATTTAGAACTTCCCGTTAGTCATAGACGATTTAATTCAAACATTATTCTCGATTTCTTTCTTTTTACTTTCTTCTTTGAACATTTGGCAGCTTAGAAGTGAATGTATGGCCATTGTCTCATTCAGCTCGACATAAACCTTCGCAGAGAAGAGGAAAGGCATTTGAAACGGAGGGAATCGTCGGAAGGGGCGGTGTTTTCCGTACGTTTTTCATTCGCTTCTTCGCAACAGCGAGGTGGATGTGCTTAGCAACAGCTTCTTTCAACCCTTTGACAAATACGCCCCCACGTTTAATGAAGACACCTCTCTTGCCCGTCATCCCGCAAATTGGAAGACATCTGTCAACGCTGCGATGAGATTCTTTGCACCCACACCCAACTCGTAAAACCTGTTTCCTTGTTCCCTATTCTTTCTAATTTATTTTGCTTTAACGTTTTCTTTTCCAAGAATGAAGAAAAAAACAATAAGAATTTAAAAAAAGAAAAAAAAAAATCAGGAAAAAAATATCGCCACGAAATTAGTTGGTTTCCCTCCGTTCTTCCCTCTTTTACGAGAAAAATAAAAATAAAAAAAAAACTCCACTCAAACTCATTCGATTTCGAATGAATTGATCTAAAGAAATAGGAGCCGCGTTAACAAAACTCTTAAAGTTTTTCCGATTCAATATTAATCATTTCCAACATAATTTTATTTTGCGTTTTTTGAAATAGTGTTCTTCAAATAGTAATTATAATAAAGAAAATTAGCTTAGGGGGTGAGCAAAATAGAACAGAATAAAAAGCTTTAAAAGTTACGTAACAAGGATTTGTTTTTAATATGCACTCTATTGTATTTGTATAATCTAATAGTAATGAATAATATAATTAGTGCAATGTAAGTGCACTATATGGAGAAATCGAAATCCCTTATTACCCCCAACCCCCACACCCGCGCCCTCTAACTATCCAACTCATTGGGAATACGGGGAAAACATTAATGCTTATCCGACAATTATTCCTGAAAAATTATCAAGAACATTTTTTTGTATTGAAAAAGTGAATGTATTGTTTAGGCACAAGAAAGAATCAAACAGATTTTTTTATTAACTCCTCATCGAATTCCTTGAACTTCAAAGAGAGTCGATGAACAAAAGGTGTTTTGAATTTCAATACCTCTTCTAAAGCTTTCCCTTAAAATAAATATTTTCTAACAATTTTTCTATTGCTTAAAAAGAAGTTATCAAAAAAAGTTTGAACTTGTTTACGTTTATTATCGCCATCGAAAAGGAATCATCGATGTACGTAATTCGAAATGTATTTGTTGATAGAGAATGGGAAGACTTACAGTAGATCATTTTAGGTAAACGCCTACTGGTTTCGACTTTTCGATGGCCATACTAAATGTAAACAACTTCACCTTTATTAAGCCGAAACCAGTACGTAGGTGTTCAACCAAATTGATGTACGTAGGCGTTCAATCAAAATGATGTACTGTAAGGTTTTCATTCTCTATATAGACAACCACATTACAAAGATCAGTTATATCGATGATTCCTCTTCGATGACCATGCTAAGGTAATTAAGAGATCTTTTTTAAGCAAATTGTTAGAAAATATTTATTTGAAGGGAAAAGTTTTGTAGAAGAGGAATTGAAATTCAGAACTTCATTTGCTCATCGACGATCTTTGAAGTTCAAGGAATATGGTGGCTAGGTAAAAAAAATTGTTTAATTCTTTCACTTACTTAAACAACATATTCACTTTTTCAATACAAAAAAGTTGTTGATAACTTTTCAGGAATAATTGCCGGATAAGCATTAATTTTTTTTTCTGTATTCCACATAAGTTGGGTAGTTAGAGGGAGGTGGGTATTAAGGGCGCAAAGAGGTCGGTCGCTGCATGACTCGACTGAATTTCTAGGCAGCTTATTCCCATCATTCTTTTCTTCTCTTTTCTCCTCTTCTAACCTTCTCTCTCTCTCTCTCTCTCTCTCTCTCTCTCTCTCTCTCTCTCTCTCTCTCTCTCTCCATGTGGTGGTGAATCAGTGCGACGCTCTAAGTTCCCTTTGGATGGAGGCCAAAGCCAGTTACGGTTCGACGATGACGACAGATGAGGCAACCGTCAATGGCTGTCGATGGAAATCCTTCGGAGGGCCATCCAGAGGTCACAGGAAATCGAATCAACGCTACTCACGCGCCATCGCCGTCAAACGCTGCTGCCGTCTTCCGCTCCAACGCGATAACAGCACCACCGACAAAGCAACCGAGGTTGGCCACCGCCGGCTACCGCCGATACGACCAGTTTCCCTTGCCTTCCCCTCGTCTTCTCCTTCTTCATCGACCCCACCTCTCATTCTTTCCCCCTAAGTTGGTTCAATCTTCTCTCACAGCTTCTCTAATCCTGCAACTCTCTTTCTATCTTTCTAAATCTGTTCCATCCATTCGCCCTCCACCCCTTGTCTCCTTAAGAAATTTATCTCCACCATCTTTCATTATATCCTTTACGGAGTTTTATTTCCTTTTTTTGGTACGAGAGGTAGGACGGGAAAAAATGTCTTAATGAATCGACTTCAGCAGCGAAATATCAGACACAGCGAAAATGAATTTGTTGCAATTGTATAAATCAAACGTTTGAAGGAAATAAAAGTCATTCTCTTTTTAAAGGACTCGAACACGCTAAGGGACGGCTGAGCTCAAGATTAATCGCTGAAATTTACAATGATTCATTACTGGAATCGATAGTTAGGATACCCAATCGATATGAAAAATGACCTAAAATAACTGTTTATTAACTTATCAATTGTTTAAATAAACAAGGAGATTAAGCTTGCTAACCTCTAAGATTAGGTATCTTGATTGTACTTATTGTCTTATACGCTGTCTGTCTTTTTTTTCTCACAAGAATATGCAATCTCGAAATTAGTCCCAATTTCAAACGTAGTCTCGTAGAAATTTTAGAAGTTAATCATATCTGTTCTTTCAAGCTAGGAAAAAATTTTCGACATATGTTGAGAGCACTGATGATTTTCAGCCACGAAATGCATTTTTCATTGCCGAGAACGATTAAAACTCAATAGGTGCAAGGGAGTGTGAATGCTGTGAAATAACCTCAATTTTTGTTTGTTTGTTGTTTTTTTTTTAATTTCAATTAAATTTTTAATTTAAATCAATTTTTCATATGTCAAAAAATTTCCCTACTTAGAAAACCCGATTTTGCTAATTGGCTCAGTTCACTTCCAAATAAATCTTTTGTTTGGAGAAACAGGATGAAAACGTATGCACCGTATGAAAATTTAAAAAAAAATGCAAAGGGTCTATACGTTGTAATATGTGATAAACAAATAATGCAGATAGAAAATTAAATTTCTTTCCTTTGTCCATTTTTATTAATGCGACAATAAGTGAGTATAAGATCAAGAAAAATCATCTTTTAAAAGCTATACAAGAGAGAAACTTGAAATTTATGGCATTGAATAGGCCGAATTTTAGAACCCTATTAGATCTTTCTTCTTTATTGAGTCCACCATTGCAGCACACATTTACTAGGACATGGGTAATTTTCTAACAAGATGGTGCATTACGATGCTGGGGTTTGAGTAGTTGTTCGTCGTTCTTGAATGCAAACTTACCAGCCGATGGTAACCCGGTAGCCACCTGTTCACTGAGCATTCCCCTCTTGTTTTTTTTATGGAGATATACTAAAGACAGTGTTCCTGTTATTGAAATTTTAAAGGCAAGGATAAGGGAGATTGAAGAAAACATGATGGTGAGAACTCGAGCACTGCTTAGACATTCTCGAATCACATAGTGGCAAAGTAAATCGTAACAATTCGTAAAACAGCAACTTCTTGATAAAATCAAGAGAAAGCGAAATTTAGTTTTAATTTGATTTCTTTCAATTTAACAGTATTAAAAATGTCTTTTAACGACTTTCATTCCTTTTTACAGAAGAAATAATTGACGTTTGATGTATTAAAAAAGGAGAATTCTCTGTCCTTTTTTTCTGTTGAATTATGCATTTCTGAGTTTCGGTATTCTCTTTAACTGCTGTAAAAAAGAAAAGTTCAGTGGGAGTAGCAACATTTGATGAATAAAAAATAAGGCCAAATAATAGTGATATATCTGTCTTTGAAAAGAAAGATGTTTTTATTTATTTTGTTTATTTACATATAGTTACTTTGTTTTACTAAAATACCATTTCATTAAGTTGATATAGAGATTCAGTTTTTATTGAGAGTCAATTAATCCAACTTGAGACCAGCGAAAAGTACCTTGGCTCATATATTGAAATAATATTAACTCTTCTTTTAACTCTTTTAAGATGTTTTAGGAGAGCTAAGTAAATTGAAAGACTAGCTAATCAGTATAATAATCTCCAATTTGCATCTGAAGAGCTATTTAGCTAGAGATTGTATTTGCGATTTGACATATTAATGAATGATTGCGCTTTCCTGTCTTCGCAGAAAAGATGAAAGGGAATTATGGGGATTACACAGAATATAGTGCCCATTTTTTTCGATACGATATAAACGAATGTTTCCTTCACACATACTATTTTTCCACATAATCCCCATCAATTTGTACGGCTAGCGGTGCTCCACTTGCTGAAGCTTTAACTTTAGCCCAGCGACCAACGGCTGTAAAACTTCCATATGCACCAGAACAAAGACGTATGCCTAAGTTCAACATTTTCTTTCCCCGCATCTCATTACGGAGTCCATTTTAACTGATTATTACAGCTGCGCTATCTGTCGGAATGCCGTGTATAAAAAAATATAGTTCGCACACTAACGCGGAAAACTTCAGAGTAGCAGATGCAAAAATTCACCATTCTATCTTTTTTTTTATTGGCTTAGGAAAACATATGGGGGCATACTTTCTGAGCAGCCTTCTGTTTTCTTTGCCTATAATTTAAATGGGCTCTTTTATTCCAGGAGCAGTGAAATATCGCAATATATATAAATATTAGGCTTGTAGATAGTTCTTTGTAAAGTTCGTTCATTATTAATTTCATTTCTTAAGATTATTTAAGAAACGCATTTTTAATGAAAGAAATTAAACAACGATGAAAAATACGTGCAGGGGGAAAATAAATATTAGGAATTAAAGCACAGCTTGAATAACAGCACAAATATTTGAGCAATTTTTTGTTAAAATATTGATTTGTATATTTAGAGTAAAGATGGCATTTCACTGTAATAAGGAAACGATCAGAGCAGTGAGCTGTGCAGTGAAGCTTATGGGGCTTCAATCTATTACTCCGTTTGATATTTCTGTCCTTCATTAATTTTTCTAGCACGTAATTTTATTCAGTGTTTCTTTTGTGCATTGGAAGAATACAAATTTACAAAATTAAGTTTTGAAAATATTCACATAATGGAAATCCTCCTCTTGAATAATGTTTACATGAATGAAGAGGCGGCTTCTCTCTTCTTCGTTTCCTCCCGTTGGAGTATTTTTAAATTCAGCGAAATAAATCAATATTTAATTCACAATGAAGTTCAAAGATCGTTTAAGGAACGAAAGAACCGTTTAAAGTTAATGCGGACATAAAAGTTTAACGTTTTAAAAAAGCAATCAATAGTCGTTATTTCTTTTATCTCGAGTTGTCTTTATATCCATTTCTTCTCGACAAATCTTTGTTTTTCTTTTTTTTTGTTTTTTTTTTTTCCCGCCGTTTCTCGTGTCATTTAAATTTAAAAGGATATCACTTCGAATGTGTCTCGATGTGATGCTTGTAACCCTATCGGAGGTGAAATGCCATTTAATTTCCTCCCGAGAAAATTTTTTCTCTTTCTCTTCTCCTACACCTTCTTCGTCTTGTTTTTCATTCATTTTCGTGGAAAGCCGAATGCGTTGCGGGGCAACGAGACATTTGGATTTGGCGGTTCGCGATTGTCATAATAGCCCCTCCGGCGGAAGCTACATGTTGTTCGGGTCTCGACTTCCGGTTGCAAGGTTTCTAATCGCCGCTTTAGCGGAATGGGAGCCTCCCACCCCCTCCCTCGAGCTTCAACCTTTGTCCCTTGATCACTCCCGTTTCTCCCTCGGTATTTAAGAGTGTTTTGCTGGAAGGTTTTTTCCTTTCAACTTTCTAATATTAGCAAATCTTTTTCTTAGGATAATTAAATTTAGGTTTCCGAGACGACTAGCTTATTTTAGAAGAACTCATTTCAGTCTTTAGTTTATAATTTGCAAAAAAAAAAACAAAAAAACAAACAAACAGGGAGCGCGGAATTAAAATTGAAATCATTCAGAATATTCATAAATAGTTAACATGTTTTCTTTCGAGTGAAATAAGCTTTTAGTTTAACAGCTGTGTAGACATGCTTTCTTGTCTTTCTTATAAAGCCTCTTACCAAGATTCAATGATTAATCTTCAAAATTCTTAATGCAGTTCCGTAGAGAGGCTGACATTTATTAACTTTCGTTCGTGTGGCTCCATGTCCATTCTTCTCCAAGAAGATTTATCGTTCGTAAAGAGTTAATGACAAGATTTGTCGGATCCGTTTACAAGAATTTTTAGTTCTGTAACCACTTCCTAAGCTCTGTATGTAACCAAAAATTATATCTTAAAAACCATACACAATTCAGATCTTCTTTATGGTAGAAAAGTTAAACAAGTGAAAGCAAACAGGTGGTTTTCTTCTTTTTTCAGTTTAATTGTTCGATTTGAGGCAAGAAGTGTAATCTACTTTAAAACCTTAATCTTCATCTTTATTCAGTGCATAATATTTAATGCTGATAAACTGGATTAAGGCTATATAAAATATTAAAATTACCTCCAAAAGAAGTGTCATAATGGAATCTGATGGCTTACTAAGTGCTATGTTATCATTATTAATATTCACCAGTCCATTTTTTAGAAATTTTTCTAAGATAACTTACTAAAAGTAGGAAAATAACCGAAACTGTGGATACCGTCATATAAATAAACGAAAAACGGAAAACACTACTCCACATAGGTATTTTATTACAGACTCATAATAATATACCTATGTTGAGTCTGTAATAAAATACCTATGTGGAGTAGTGTTTTCCGTTTTTCGTTTATTTATAAGATAACTTACGATAACACTGGCATAGCAATGGTATGTTGACCCTCTAGTGAATGCCATGAAGCTGTTTTCATATTCTCTTGTTAAGAATTACAGTTCCTGCCGAATACAGCACTAAAGGCAGATTTAATCATTTCTTCGTTTCATATGAACAATAGATTAGGTTTGGCCGCCTTGGAGGCGATGAGCCAGGGCATGCCAACTATGCTGAACGGGGAGAAAATATGAGGATATGACAGTCAAAATTCTGACTCGTCGTATTTTATAAATTATACAGGGTGATTTAAAATTCAGTGTACAAACTTTTAGGGGAGATAGTAGGAGTGATTCTAAGCAAAAGAGTTCATATGAACATGGGTCCTCATTTGAACGGTAACTGAGATATGAACAGAAATAAAAACGCCGCTACTAAGATCAACAAGTTAATAACTCAGGTTCTGCATTGCCTAGAATAATGAATTTTGGAGGAATAATAGGGCACATAAAACTGTGTATTCCGTTAAATTTGATAGTAATCCAACGAGTAGTTTCCGAGTTACGCATTCAAGATCGTAATAGTGCTCACATGCGTGTACTAATCAGCACGTGTTAAGATGTTGAGTGCGTAACTCGGAAACTACTCGTTGGAATATTATCAAAGTTTAACGGTATACACGGTTTTATGTGCCCTATTATTTCTCCAAAATTCATTATTCTAGGCGTTGCAGAATCTGAGTTATTAACTTGTTAATCTTGGTGGCGGCGTTTTTATTTCTGTTCATATCTGAATTATCATTCAAATGAGGACCCATGTTCATATGAACGTTTTTCCTTAGAATCACCCCTACTACCTCCTCTAAAAATTTGTACATTGAATTTTGAATCACCCTGTATATTATTGTAGTGTTTGGTAATGTAGGGGATTAAAGTGAAAACGCAAAATGATGGTAGTATTTTCGTAGATATCTTTCGCTTCCTGAAGTGATTTCACTTGGCATTGGGCGACTGTTATATGCTTGTTTTATCTTTCATTACCATTTATATGTCACCCATGCATCTTTAAGTATTTTAAAAGTACAGATACTGCAAAGATACTGCTCAAAATGATCCATCTTATTTGAAATGACTTTAAGCTTATTTTTTGAATTTAAAAGGTAAGAGTGATTAGGATTGAATTTTCCATCTATGAGATATCTTGATTGGTGCTCTTGGTTGACGTCTTCCTCGTGCCTATTTTAAGAAACTTCCTGTGATTATCCTCAGACATGGGCGTTCGCCCTTTGCTGTTGCGGTTGCACAAATATCCTGTTTTCTCGAATCATCGATGACAACGACGATGCTCTGAGCACCTGGTGGATTAATTCCGTAATGTCGACGGAACTACTGATTCAGATCTGGAAAAACTGTAGTACACAAAAAGCATTCTGCTGTACGGTGATCATTTGCTGACACGCTGTCTATCTCGCGGGACCTTCTAGAAAATGGACATCTCCCGTTTCATTTGGTCTTAAGTTAAATATTATAGCATGAAATTATCTTCATTTGGAATTGGATGAATTATTTTGAATATATAATTTATTTTGTTCCTAAGGTATAAAACACTTTTCAATAGCTATTATTTTATATCTATTTTCAGCCTCGTTTTCTGATGCGGTCAGCACGCGCCCACAGCGCAGTCTCGCGGCACACATGCTTGCACCATCCCGCCGCCGCCGTCTGCGAGCCAAAGTGCACCACGTCCTACGCTCTACAATGCTATGCTGCGGAAGAAGAAAGGTGAGGCCACAACTAGAAAAAACACACTTAAGCGATATTTTATTCCACTTGAAAGAAAGAGAACGTCCCTCTCTTTCATACCCCCTTCCTCAACCCGGCACACACTTGTACTCTACTCCTCACCAACAGATCAGAGTCAGTCTCTTACCCTAATTGGTTTTTATTGATCTTTTGCTTTCCCTTTGTCTTCATCTTCTTTCAAGTGACAAAAAAGTTTTTAGTCCAGTAAAATGTAGAATTTGTATAGACTGTAGTAAATGTTTTGGAGTTAATCTTACTTTGGGTTCCATAGTAATTCTTGTGTAATCAGACAAATTTTACAAAAACCACTTCCCATAACATGTTTTAGACTGTGGACTGTGTGCCATATATCTGGTCTTTCAGACTCTAGATTGTATCGCCATTTTTAAACCCTTGTCCTTTTGTAAATGTAAGTTTCGAGCTCTCCATGGACAACAGAGACATTCTCGAGTTCTTAGAAAATTCAAAGAAACATGGATATTTCATTTTGTATTTCTAGGGACGTCTGATATTTTTTAGCAAATGGTAACAAAGAAACTTTTCTTCTCTTTGTAAGTGTGTAAATTACAAATTCGTCTATTACAATGTATGACAAAAATCGAAATGATATCAGATAATGACATCAAGTAATATGATCGAGGTATTAGGAATGTTAAATGTCATAAGAGTTCATCGAAATTCAAAATGATATATACCCAGATTATAAGTTGCCTATTATGGGGACGCTTTTGAAAAATTGATAGGCAACTGAAACAAACAAAACAATTAAGAAAAAAACAAATTTTTATTGAACAATTACATTAATTTGGCATAAAGTAAAGGTTGAACTGAAGACTATGCTGAACATTTAGCTAAAAAAATATTTTTTCAAACAGCAATCACATCTAACGGTTAGGAGCATGGTGCTTTTAATATGGGGAAATTTTCAAAAATACACAAAACCAGTTTAAATCCAAAAAAGACCGTAACACCTTATAGATACCAAAATCTGAAGTAAAGTGAATTTTTATTTTCAGTATTGAGAGACTTCACATATGAAATTATCATCAACCCTTGCACTAAGCATATCATGGTTATGTTACTCAGAAAACAAGCCACAACATCGTAGGGACCCCATATTAAGCAACCATTCAATAGGCAACATAAATAACTTGAGAGAAATTTTATATTTTATTATAAATTCCAGCTGATTAATGAAAGTTTTTCCACAGATAAGTATCTTAAAGTTTGTAGAGTATGTCAATTTGATCGTATTTGATCGTAAAATCTTTTACTTTAGCACTGAAAACCTCACGAATAATCAAGCAAAATAAAATTTTAACAAACTTTCAATACGCTCAAAACTGCGTGTCTTACTGTCAACGGCAAACTGAAGATTTTATATATTATAATAGACACCATAAAAGACATCCCTATGCATTGCATATAAGGAGCTTTAAACACCACTAGTTGGTTTACAGTGCTTGCCAAACAATAAACATCACCTTCCCAAATTAGGAAATCATCCCAAAATAGACAACGTTATCCTACAAACTTATAGCAAGAAATGAATTTATAACTTAAAGCAACTCTGAAAATCTTAAAGGAATATGATTTTTAAATTTATCTAAATTATAACAGAAGAGGTGTATAGCGGAGTTAATTGTTAAGGGTCTCTGCTTTTAAAAACCAGATTAATCTAGGCAAGCCAAAAAAACAACAACAATAATAATAATAATAATAATAATAATAATAATAATAATAATAATAGAAAGATATGCAATGAATTTGATAGATTTCGGCTGTTGTCTTCTAAAAGCCTTGATGGTCGATCAAAGGAAATAATATGAACTATTTGCTCGAATAACATTCTTCAGCATTAATTAAGTTCTAAAATGTCAAAAATAATTGGAATATACATCTAGCAATATTGAAGAAATAAATTCCAAAACGGTAAATGGATTTGACGTGAATTCATAATAAAGGTTCGTCGCCCAGTGTTACTGTTATCGATTATTTTGTATGTAATCAATAATTCCATCATTGGGCGACGAGGCTTTTCTGAAAAATTCTCTTTTCCGTAGATCAAAAATTTTCTTTAGGAAGTCAAAACGAAATTGCCTTATCATGTGTGAATCATCATCTTTCGTAGTGAATAAAACTTATAGGTTAGAACTAAAGACCGAAGCAAAATGAATAAATAATTAATAAATTCCTTAGATCCAAATTCGAAATACATTTAACATGGGATCGTTTATTTGAAATATGACAAAAAGTTCCTTCAGCGTTTGTCGGCTGTACAATATGTTCTCTAAACTTTCAACACGATAATTTTACATTACGGTCATTTCTTAAATGTACAACGATACAGCGGTTTTGTAGGAATTTTCTTCTGTTACTTTCACAGAATAGATTTGAGGGCCCTACCTGCTATAAAGGATTCAAAAATTGGATATCTTGGTGTATATACTGTTAAACGTTACTAGCAAATAGGCACAACTGAAGATTTAGAAAATGTTCTTTATTAAATAAAAACGTATCGAATGGCATTAATTGCAAATAAGGAGAAAATGTTAATTGTTGAGAAAAGAGAAAACAATCCGAAGACCAAGTTTGACGTATCAAAGGAGATAACTTGCTCTCTGGAAGTGTCGTTATTAATGCCAGTCAAAAAAAGTAGCCGAAAGGAAACCAAATATTATACTGATTACAGCAATTAACAAAATAAGGATTAAAAATATAAGTAAAAGTTAAGAAACTATATACTTTGGATTGTTCTATAGACCTGAACAAGGCAATGAAACTGTAAAGCCGTTAGAAGCCCGTTTGAAAGAAAGATCTTATGGGTAGATCCATTAGAAAGTATATCTGTTATATTGCAGATATAGTCTACACATTAATGGTGTTGATTTCAATGAGTGATTTCAAGATCGAGGAAAATAAAAGATCCTATAATCTAGTCGAATGACTAAAGACCTACAGAAAAGAGATCCGAAGTTGTTTTTTTTTTGTTTTTTTTTTAATTTTAAGAATAACCAACATCATCTTTAAACAATATCCAATCGTTAAATAGGCAATTAATGTGGCATGTCACATATTCTGTTAAATTTCAATCTGTATAGTATATGTAAATTGAAATGCTATCTATATTATCGTACAAAAGTACATCCACCGAGAAAAAAATCAACGGCATTATTGGCTGTCTTTCTATTATTGGCCGTGATTTGTGATATTAGTGTTGACATTGCAACAGTTGGATGGCCTTCGATACTCAAAAGTGGCTCCGAATGAAGAAACAAAAACAATAAAACGGTGAGATATGGAAGCAGCAAATATTGCTTCGTGCAATCTATTTCTTTCGCTTCTCGCCCACATGAAATAGCGAAAGAAGCTCTATTCTCATACAACCTCATAAAACCAGCATTTTATTTCCTTCTTGTATCAAAGAAATCAAATTCTTAATCTTGTCTACGACTGATCTCTAAGAAGACTTGCCCGTTTTATTAATATATTTCTTAAAAGCTGTAAGTTTTCCAAGTACTATTAAAATTAGTTTTTATGCTATTTCTTTTGGTTTGATGAGCTAAGAAATGCTTACGATTTATCCACGAAAACATTAACAAATTATGGTAATTAATAAAAATGATAACCTGTGTCATTACTTACGACGAATAAAACAGCTTATATCATCAGAAAAAATGGTTTTAGTAAAAACGTAATTATTTATTTCTTAAAGATATTCATACAATTTAGGAAATTTTCAATGAAAGGGCATGAAATATGTACCGTCACAGCTGCTAAATTTTCTAATAAGAGATTTATGATTGGGAAATAAGGTCTCCGCCTTCAAAATTTGCTAAGAGAAGACATAGCATACGACACAAGTTATAACGGATGCTTTAACAAGCCTTCTCATACGGATTTCATTTGAAGCCAGTTAAAATAAAGGTTTGTGATTAGATCTTTGTCGTTGTGTTTTTATTTTTCTAACGCTTTTATAAAAATGTGTTGCGTTTTTATTTTTCTAACGTTGTAATTGTAACCATAAAAAGAAGTCAGTTGTTGCTAAGTTTGTACGAATTTTGTCTATGGGGGAGGCCGTGGCCTAGTAGGCTTTCACTGAAACACAACTTCGGTGAAGTTAAACAATATCAGGCAAGGCTAGTCACTGGATGGGCGGCTCATCAGTAACTCAGGAACTCCCCCCCCCCTCCCGGCTGCTGTGACCATCATACAGCAGTCGTTAATCCAGGTCCATCCAGAGACCCAACTCGTCGGCCTCAGGCCGTACAGGCTCTGGATGGACGTATTGGATTACGATGAATTAAAAAAAAT
>JAHWFO010009480.1:1272049-1297152 GCA_023313115.1 Rhysida immarginata | reverse complement strand
CACGACATGTTCGTTTTTGAGGGGCCCACTTCAGGAATTTTTACCCATATTCAGTTCTTCGATGACGAATTTTTCTAGAAAAGGAGAAAACCAATTCGAACAGTCCTTTGTCGTCAACTTTTTATCAGACACTCTACGAAATACTTCAAGAGTGGAAAATTACACATAGCTAATATCTTTAATACTTTGTCATTTTTATAAAGAATAAGGAGAAACTTTGTCATTATGTGGGCCAGATTTTATAATTCCCGTCGAAGAGAGCTATAGAACTATTCGACAATTGAAGAAACTTCAAAATACTATCGTCTTGAAGCTGGGAAAACTGCTCCACAGCAAGAATTCATCATTTTTTGACGAGAGATTCTCTTCTCCCTGAAAAAAAAGTCATATATTTTTAAGGGGTTTTTCTCTTTGAATAGTGATCGAGACTTACATTTGAAGAATTTATTCCTACGGTAATCAAGCAAAAAATAATGCAAAGCACACACACGTGAACATAGCCGTTATATTGAATATTTTCCCGAGAGTTTTTAATTTTCCCCCAAGGAAAATAGAACGAGTTACGTAGAGAAAGAAAAACTAAAAAGAAACGAATCAATTTTAATTAAATGCTTTTAAAAAGAGGACAAAAGAAAAGAGAAAAAAAAATAATAACAGTTTTAAATGTTTCGGCTTCAGTTCGAGAACAGTTTTAATTCCAGTCGAACGATTCAGGGGAGGGGCTCGACAAGAGAGGGTAAAATCGAAAGCGAGGCTAATTGCGTCATCGAGTTTACCCTCATCTGTTAAAACTTTTTTTTTTCGCCTTTTGCCAATAAAAAAATTTGGGAGAGCTTACTTTTTTTATTTGTTATTGTTATTATTATTTTGGTTTTCTGCCAGTCATAGAGACGATGGAAAAATAAAATACAAATAAAACAAATAAAAATAACACAAATAAAACAATTTATGAATTTTTTTTCGACATACTGAAATTCGTTTATTATTCATTAAAATATTTATATTTATTTTTGAACCAAAAAAAACGTAATTCAGTATTCTAAGGGTAGTCTTAAAATGGTTCAAAATTTTTTTTTTTTCCGTTCAGTTCGGTTTCTTTACGAACTTGATGACAATTTGAAATCATTTTCCTCTTTAGAAGTAGATTGGAGAAACTTTCTTTGGAAATTCCTTGCTTTCGTTCGAGAGAAGAGAAGAACGAAAAAGGGGAAAGTTCAACTTTCCGGTAAAGTTTAGAACTTTCTCAACCGCAAACCGAATCTTCTTCAACTTCTTTTCGCGGAACCAAATGGACAGAAATAATGAGCGAAAAACTTTCCTCTCAACAGAAATGAACTCTAAAAAAATTTTATAGTTTATTATTTCCGAAGCAGATCGTCCATCCAAGATTACGGAAATAGTGAAATGCATTCTATAGTGTGCTATACCGCTATCTACAAATGGAGACAGGCTGAGTGGATTTTCTTTTCGTACAATTACGACGGCGGCATTCAACTCAAGTAAAAGGGATTGGTAACAGGAAAATAATTAGGTTAAGGTGGAGTTTCTCGCCAATTAAGGAATTATTAAGTTTCAGTAAAGCTGGAATGCAAACATGATTTCAAAAATTAAAATTTCGAGTTAAAAGAATCCAATAAATCGATGGCTGAAGATGAAACATAGGGTTTCTTTATCCCAAGAATTTTTTAATTAAAGAATAGAAAACGGATGCTCATAGTTCGCCGATGAAAGATGAAGAAAATATTCAAACGAGTATTTAAGGAGGAACTATTATTATTTTTATTAATGTAAGAGTTCATCACACATGTTGCTGGTTGGAAAAAATTGAATAAATTTGCCCAACTCTTTAGAAAATTAGGGAAATGTTTTGTTTATATCTAAAATAACAGTCTACAGTTTAATTTTATTTACAAAGCATTCATAATGCAAGCTAACATTTAATGTCATAGTTCACATAAAAATGTTTAAAACTACCATCAAAGAAAACTGCTTTATTCCCGGTAGAAGTAATTTGAATCAAGAGTTTACTATAACATAAGAGCCTGCCCCTTCTTTAATGTTATTATAATTAAACGAAAATAAATAAACAAAATGATGTAAAATCAAATGAAGCGAAACAAGATGTTTAAACTGTTTTCAAATTTTTTGAATAAGAGGTTTCATCTTATTAAAGTCTCTCTATTTTAAAGTTCCACCTTATTAAAGTTAAAATTAAAATGTTACTTTCGGGCTCCCCTCATGACTTCTCGAAATTAATTAATCTGAATTCTGTCTAAAATAATAATTTTCGTGATCATATCCAGTATTGCCTTCTTCTATTGGGTTGTTTCATAATTATTGATCGATTCTGACACAAATAAAAAAAATTTAGCAATAACACACAGTGCCCAACGTGATTTCAGTGCTAAAACGCCACGGTTGCAGAAGCTGGTAATATAGTGGTCTAAAAGATCGTTGATGGCATAAATCACATCATCCTGGTTAGTGAACCGTTTGCCTCTCAAGAAGTGGTCCAATGGCGAAACAACATGTGAAAGTCTGGTGATACGCAGAAATCTGGTGGGAGGGCCTCGCATCCCAAGGCGTTGATTTTCTGCATGCTCCTAGAGACTCATGTGGTCGTGATCATTTGGACATTTGTTTAGGTGGTTCCCTTTATTAAACCACTGCGCTCTTCGCTTTCTATTGTCATAAAGAACCCATTTTTTTATCAATCGTAAGAATCCGA
Source organism: Rhysida immarginata (assembly GCA_023313115.1). Classification (NCBI taxonomy): domain Eukaryota; kingdom Metazoa; phylum Arthropoda; class Chilopoda; order Scolopendromorpha; family Scolopendridae; genus Rhysida; species Rhysida immarginata. The sequence goes on along the minus strand of JAHWFO010009480.1, from coordinate 1,294,424 downwards.
TGCAGATAGGGAGCGCTAGCCTGAAATCTTTGGAGGGTGCATGTTTCTAGAGCTATGTCTGCTACTTTCGGTGAATTCGTACGGAGCGCAAGTAACCAGTTTATTTTAACCTAGTCCATAGTTGTCAAGAGAAGATCGGCTCTGAGATCACGTACTTGGACACTGGTTTTTCTTAACTCTATCGGCCAATAATTATGAAACGACCCGTTTTATTTATACCACATATCCACTTAGTTAAACATTTTTTGGAAGAAGGCGGTGACACCCACATTACAATAATGGATGCTGGATTTAAAGCTTTACAATTTAGATGGGAAATTTAGATGTTATAGCGCAATGTCTCTCTTTGCACAACTGAACCCTTTTTCTGTCTGTTCAAGTAAATGGACTTTATGATTACCCTCTAAAATAGAAAGCACTGTACCTGGTTTACAGTTACATTAAGATGCCATTAAGATTATTGAAAATGTATAGTCTTTGTTGTGTTGTAAAGTCTCTACCAATTTTATGTATAGGAATATTTGAAAAATCTTTTTCCATCTTGATTTAATTGGCCTTGAAATCAACAGTAAACGTGAGGATATTGTCATTGATAACCTATAAAGATGATTGGAGGATGAACCACAATGATATCATTTGAAATAATGGGAGGAAAAATTCTGTGATCTAGATTCGAAACAGGAACCTCGAGTGTCATATGCTCGACGTCTAGGATGGCTGTTCGTGTGTCTGCGATAGCCCTATTGGTAGAGGCGTCGAGCAAATGACAATCGAGGTTCCTGTTTCGAATCCAAGTCGCAGAATTTTCCTTTCATTTTTTCAAATAATATCATTACCTGATGTTTGGAGATTTAGCTCCAGTTTATATTAATTTTTATTATAGATGAACCATAAGTTGTAAATTTTTTGTGTTAACTCTATGGGTAAGGTAGTTTTCAGCTGTGGAGAAATAATATTTGGGCTTGGTAACTTTTCTACTTAATTTCCACAGAAAGTTGGAAAATTTTCCATATTCGCAGATTCAAAGTCACATATCCCAAAAGAAGCATCAGGTAGAAATTTCATTTGTGTTCAACAGCACCAGATATCCCTCCGAGTGCTCAACAAAACTGAAAGTTTCGTTTAGGAGTTCAAAAAGGTTTGGAAGCTACAGGCTCTGAAATACCACTGTATGAAAGAGAGTCACAATAAGTGCTCGGAGATAATAAAATTGAAAAAATGAAATTGACTTAGGAACAGGGCAGCCTGAGAGTGCACTCGCCTCAGGCCTTACGCTTGATTTTTACGATAGAAATAGGCTTCGCACGAGCATTTTGCAACAGGCCTCGCCTTATTTTCGGGCCGGCTCTGATTACGAGACCCTTCGACATCCATCATTACTGAATTCTTTGTATTTTGTATCGAATTATGCTGCAACATTGATGTGCAATGTTGATGTTTTAACATAACAATGAAACTCTTTGCATTTCAAACTTCTTGCATTTTGAAAAGGGATTTTCATATGAAACTTTTCCGTTAGAACTTCATTGGTAACAACGGTAAAATGTATTATTTTAATTTTTTCTACGCAAAACTGAAACATGACTGTTGGTTTTATAATGTGGGCCTAATTTGGCCGCTTTAAACTTGCTTTGAAAGATGAAAAGTTGTTATGTAAAAGTCTATTAATTTTTTATCTTTTCACATCCACCGAAAAAAACAACCTTATCCCCGCAAAGTTAAGAATGACTACAACCATTGTCATTCTCAAAAATTAGGAACTTTCCACCATCTATGTGTGTTTTATTCCGCTCCGGGATGACGCAAGAAAAACTGAATTAGAATGAATCGAATTGTATGCCAGAAACAGCGGTTTCGAAGACCTTAATAGTAAGTCGGCATCTTTCTTCCTGATTTAAATTGATGCCGACCTGCTATTAAATTTGGATCAACACCCTCTATGAGATTCAAAATTATTTAAATTGATCAGTAATAATAGTGTAACATAACTTAATTTTTTCATTTTATCTTTTTCTTTAACTTATTTTTCTTATTTATCATTTTGTTCAGCCTTCCCTAACTGGCTTTGCTTTTTTGTAATTTTCTATGGTTTTTTAACCCTTGGCTTTGATTGGCCAATTTTCTGCATAACTATAACTTGTTAATCCTTGGCATTTGAATTTCGCCAAATGATGGCCACAAATGGCTGAAAAGTATGTACGATTTTTGTTATTAAATCATTCCATAGTGTTTTTGGTTTTCCATGAAAATGATTTTCGTAAAGTTATTGCCCTTTCGTACAGTGTCGATTCCAACAGAGGTCTCAAAAGGATTTGTAAAAAATTCGACTATAAAGTGGCCTTCAAAAGTTCTAATACTATGAAGAAAAAGTTTAACATGGTAAAAGACAGTATTCACAGAGAAGATTGTGTGGGATAAATTTTATTTAGGACATTCGAAAACAGGTGCCAAAACCGGAATGAAGGAGCATATTTTCTATACTAAAAATAGAAAACATGGTATCTCCGCTTTTGCAGAGTGAAGGCTGTAATTCTCAACAGATTTTTATTTTTAAATTATCCACTCCATTTAAAATGAAAATTTGCTGCTTTCCTAAAATCTGTTCCTAGAGGATATGATGAACCTAGGCCATTAGCTGATTTGGATGCCTTTAGCTTCTTTTATTGTCAAATAATTTTGTGTCCTTTTGGTTAGCCGCTGCTTATACATAGAGGCACCATTATTTTCACTTTTGTTTCTCACTGATGAAGGAGACAGAGCTCCGAAATGTAAATATGAATTTTTATTTTGTAAAATTCTTTTTGTGGAATAGTGTTTTCTTATCTTCTTCTCTTGTTATCTTGGTGTCCCACAGTTTTGACTGTTTTATATTTGTATTGTTTCCAGAGCGCTACAAAAAGAATCTGTTTCGGCAATTCGTTATAATCACTGGCTTCATTTATAACACAATGGCTTAAAAACTCAGCTGATTGTCGAAAGACCAGATTGTATAAATTTGAACCACAAGATGCAATTTCCACTTCTTGCAGCAAGCATTTTCCAAACAACATCTTTTACTGACTAAAATAATTTAACTTAGGATCTTAGCTGTAAGTCGTGACTCTAAAAATTGTACAATTCGTTGCCACCATTTCACTAAAGAAGTTGCCAAGTTTTTTCTTAAGAGACAAACCAGTAGAGCGCTTTTTATTGTTTAGTTTTAGGTTGTTTAATGTGATTCATAAATCAGTTTTTATTTATTGAGGAATACGAATTTTATTATTATTATTATTATTATTATTATTATTATTATTATTATTATTCTCTTTAGTCCGTCTCTAGAACTTGCCTTCTGTACTTGGTCGAGTTTAGTTTTTCAAAACAAAAAATAATATTTTTTTCACTTTTATTTAGTATTTCTGAGTACTTGTGAACATTTTTCATATCTATTTCAGATATATAAACACTTTGAACCCCAAAATGAAACTTTCATGTTTTGTGGAGTACTAGGAAGGATACCTTGGTAAAATCAAATGTAATTTATACCTGATACCACTTTTGATATACAGTATTTGACTCTGAAATCTACGAAGATAGAAAATTTTGCCCATATTAATAAGAAAAAATACCAACCCAAGCTTGATTTCCTCACAGCTGAAAACTAACCTAGCCATAGTTATCACAAAAAAGAAATGCATCCACCAATCACCTTAAATGTCATTAAAAATGACGAGAACTGCTAACTTGTAAGTCAATTAAATCACGGAAACAGTTTCTGTAAGCTTGTAATTTTCTGAAAGCTTACATCAAAATAAAACATTGCACGCCATCCTCAGTTAAAAGAGTATGCTATTTTACATGTGATCAATAAATGTGATCATTTAATGGCACGTTCTTCATTAAAAATATCAGTGCATTGGAATTTGTATGCAATTTTGCTGCCCCTTTTTTTCTTACTATAAATAATAGCAAGGGGTAAACGAAATGCAATCGCTGGAGGCGGCCATCAAGAGCTACAGATTGACAACAAAATTCGAAAAGGGAACCTTAACGGGTTTCCTTTCAAAAGAGAAACATATAAGGAATTACAGTAAAATCCCTTTATAATGTATGTCAAGAGAGCTGGAAATTTGTACGTTATTCTGAGGTGTACGTTATTCTGAAACTGGGGGAGGGGAGGCTTGTGAACAATGCATATATGCATAGAAAAACATAAGAATACTTGATGTGTAGCATTTTATTTTATTCAATACAGCATACATGTATATTACAGTTGGTTAATTTTTAAAAAATTTTCTGATTTTTTGTAAAATTCCCTGACTTTTCCCGGTTACAAAAAATTCCCTGACCTTTCCCGGTTTTCCCCGTCACCCTATTACATGCACATTTACTTAAAACTAAAATTAAAATAAACAAATACATGGTGGTATGATCTTAACGTAATGAAGATGGACAATCGTCCGTCAAGTGAAGCTTTCCAATCTAATTGCCGTACAAAACGGGTCCCGACTGAGTTGCATGCGGCAATCGACAATCGAATCGACAATATGTTTGCTTGTTTATTTGAACTTTGTAAAATATAAAAATCTCTTAGTTTGAGAAACCATATAAGGGCTTTATGAGTGCCTCTTAGAGTTCGGTTTGATCGTCAGTTCGGCTCTTAGTAAAACCGATTTGTTTTCAAAAGGTTCATTACTGGTTTTAATAAATAAATTAACCGGTTTCCAAACAGGATTCTTCACCATGCCGATTACTATGGCTGAGAAACAATTACGCGTATCGGATATTTTATTACACGGCAAGTTTGTTTGGTGAATAAAACACTATAAAACCTATTTGACAAATGAGCGCTTTACTATTGATACACAATTTTCATTGATATGCAACATATTTAACTTAGATCAGCGAAACCACTTTGGCTCATAAGCAGAGACAACGAATATTAACGAAAGCCAACGTTGCTACTGTACTGAGAATTGTTGTTTCTCCGTTGGTTTGGTTTAGGTTGGTTTATTAGAATTTTTGGCGTTGACTACTAAGGTCATTTTGCGCCTTTTACACAAGTCATATCAGAGACAAACACAAACATCCATGCCCACGTCGAGACAAACACAAACATCCATGCCCACGTCGAGACAAACACAAACATCCATGCCCACGGCGGGATTCGAACCCACGACCAGGTGGACTCGAGAACTAGAAAGCCTACGCCCTAGCCCTCTTGGCCACCTGGCCGGCGTTTCTCCGTTGGGTATGAATGTTTACGAACGCGGACAAAGCAACATTGCTACTGGGTTCTTTTTATTTGGAAGTTCAGCATAAAAATTGGCAGTGGTTAACTTATCAGTTCACGTGGTTGACGTAAATATTTAGAATTTCATGTCGGTGACCATGCACTGTTGCATAAGTTTCACATTTCACAACAATTGTGTTCTGTATGGTAATTACAATATGGAAATCTGAGAGGAAAGTTGAAACAAAGCACATATTCCAGCATCTTAATTTGATATACACTCGCCAGCCAATTTATTAGGAATGGTGTTCAAAAAGACAATTTCTAATGCTTTAAGTCAAAGTAAGAAAAAGAATGAATCGTGCAAACCATTCTATATATACTTTAAAGTGCCGCTAGATCAAAATAACAAAAACTATAGTTGTCCAGGCTATTCAGGTTTTTTCTCCTACTGTTTTCTGTGTTTTTCTGAGTATTGAAAATTTTTTAACAATTACCGTAGAAAATGTATGAAAAAATAGTGAGATCTGTTGAGTAAAAATAATACGTATTAACATATCTGTTCCTTACATAATAGAAGATCTGACAACTGTTGACTGGCAAGTACTGGGTGACAACCATTGACTTCGCGGACAAATTTATTAGCAAATGGCTTAATAAGGGATTTAAATTGTTATGCTCAATTACTGTTTCCAAAGAAGGAAAAAAAGGGAATGCTTTTCGATAAGAAATACATCCATTCAAAGCGGGAATTTTTCATTTAAAAAAGCGTAAAAAGTATGAAAAAATTTTTTTTACTGTAAGACGGAGTTTTGGCGCGAACCTGTATGCAGTTTAGGAGAACCTGTTTCGTTTGATATTTTCACCTTTCAGGAATAATAGAGAAATTCAAAATTTTAAATCGATTTTCCTGCAGTAAAGGTATTTTAAAAATTTGTTAAAACTTTTCATACACTATTAATCCAAGTAGTGTAAAATGGGGGAAGATGTCCCAAATCGTATAATTCCTAAATTTCTCAACAGAAAGGATGCCAATCATTTTAAATCGGTTAAGCATTCCTGGAGACCAGACCGTATAAAACTATTTCGGGATCGACAAAGCCGTTGCTTGTCCATACTGGAAAAAGTGATTTGGTGAGTGTATTTTCGCCTCACTTATAACTATTCAACCCCACTTAAATTTGTAGTGTAAAGAAGGTAAGTGCTATTAATGAAACTCGCGTATGTGTAGAGGGTTTCGAGAGCTTTCGAATGATAGCAAGTATAACATAGAAAACTTAATCTTTAATTTCTTCCGATCGATAATGTTAGTTGTTGGAACATGGGGTGTTGAAAGATGCCCCATGCTAACCTGCCATTTCTTATAACAGGCCATGCCTAGTGTTTACAATAGAAAGGCTACTGGAAGTAACAGAGGACGACTTGAGAAATGCGTCTGAAGCTGTGATTTCAAAAAAAAAAGAAAAAAAAAGGCATAAACTAATTTTCCCGTTCAACCCATTATGAATTCCAAACGTATCATCTGCTATTTCGGATGATGTTACAGAGGGAAACAATAATCAACCAGCTCCTTTTCCCAACCATGTTCCTCAACCAGGTTTCTTTCACAGCCGGTCACCGACAGAAGTCCTTCCTAAGGTATCACCGATACCGAAGTTGCCTGCTCAAAAATCAACTTGTCGCAAACATAAGGCGACACTTTATCAAATGAAAACAACTTGACCAAGTCAAAAAAACGAAAGCAACATAGGATTTATGATAAAGATTCAGATTACTGCGTGCAATGCAAAGAAAATTATTACAAAACCAAAAAAGAAGTGGCTGGATAGAGTAAATCATTTACCTCAAATGGCTTCATGAAACTTGTGCTACACCGGGTAGATAATGATAGACATAATAGATCATGGTATAGTGATGCATTTTGTCCCTATGAACATGGGTCCGAATTTGAACGCTAACTGAGATATAAAAATGCCGCCACCAAGATCAACTGGTAAATAACTCAGGTTTTATAACATCTAGGATGATGAAATTTGGTGGAATGATAGGGTACATAGAACTGTGTATGCCATCAAAATATGATCGAATTCCAACGAGTAGTTTTCGAGTTACGCACTCAACATCGTAACACGTGCTGGTTAGTACTCGCATGTGAGCACTTTTACGATCTTGAATGCGTAACTCGAAAACTACTCGTTGGATTACGATCAAATTTTAACGGTATACACAGTTTTATGTGCCCTATTATTCCTCCAAAATTCATTATTCTAGGCATTGCAGAACCTGAGTTAGGGGAGGTAGTAGGAGTGATTCTAAGCAAAAGAGTTCATATGAACATGGGTCCTCATTTGAACGGTAACTGAGATATGAACAGAAATAAAAACGCCGCTACCAAGATCAACAAGTTAATAACTCAGGTTCTGCAATGCCTAGAATAATGAATTTTGGTGGAATAATAGGGCACATAAAACTGTGTATACCGTTAAAATTTGATCGTAAATCCAACGAGTAGTTTTCGAGTTACGCATTCAAGATCGTAATAGTGCTCACATGCGTGTACTAATCAGCACGTGTTAAGATGTTGAGTGCGTAACTCGGAAACTACTCGTTGGAATATGATCAAATTTTAAAGGTATCACAGCTTTATGTACCCTATTATTCCTCCAAAATTCATTATCCTAGGCGTTGCAGAACCTGAGTCATTAACTTGTTGATCTTGGTGGCGGCAATTTTATTTCTGTTTATATCTCAGTTAGCGTTCAAGTTCGGACCCATGTTCCTAGGGACAAAATGCATCACTATACCATGATCTATTATGTGTATCAATATCTACCATTTGTTTTTCGTCATCCTGTATATGAGAATAAATGTAATGCTTGTGGAAGGAAAATTAGGGGGCTAAAAAAGTTAAGTAATAAAAATAAGCTTAAAATTACAGACTGTTTCGCGATTTTCAACATTTTGTTTTATACTGGGGCATCTTCCCTATGGTATTGGGGGGAATTTTGAAAAATTTTGTTAACAAAAGTTGTTTAAAATTTGCTTCTGAACACTTTTGTATACTTTATAAAGTTTCCTATACCGTCTTATTTCGCCTGAATTAGCCAAAAACTGGTAAGATGCCCCGAAGGAGGGGGTGAGAATTTGAATTACTATAATAAGAACTTTTATAGTATTGGCGTTCATAATTTTTTCGTAACGCGTGATTTTTTTTTGCTTTACAAATCTCGTTTCATTTAAAATATAAAATGTTTAAACCTAAAGTGGGATGACTTCCCCCATTTTACCCTATTCGGGGTATATACCCCATGATATTCAGTAAACTTCGAAAGAATCCTGACATATGTGATAAATTTTTTTATCTGCTACATGGACATTTATTTGTATGTTCTTAGAAATGTTGGTTGATTAATTATCTTATTAATTAAGAAAGAGAAAATGAGATGAATCATGCGGAATTTCCCCTCCTGCTCTTTTTTTTCGTTTCCGAGTTCCTTTATTTTCTTTAACAATTGTTGTATGATGGAAGTAGCGAGATCTGTTGGGTAAAAATAATATTATTATCTCCATTACTCTGCAGCTGAAAAAAAGACATAAAATAACAAGAAATCGTTTATTTATTTATTTATTTATTTATTTAGCTTTGTTACAGTATTTCTAAAACTACTAAATGCAATTTGCTAAAACAACACCTAAATCAAACATTATAAAACCTCTTTAACATCTCAGTGCACTACATAAAAATGCAATTTTATTGATAGGCAACATAAACGATTGAGACCTGCGAAAGTATTATGGCTCATAAACAAAAATATTGTCTTTTGGACATGAATGTTTACGAAAACTGACAAAGCAACATTACGACTAGAATTTTTTGTTATGAAGTTCAGAATTTTCCATAGTGAGGTTTTCAGTTGTCAATATTTATAAAATAATCCTGTTCGAAAAAGTTTCGACATAAATCTAAAATAGTTCTTTCATGATGACGGTGTTTTCCACAAGAACACAGAATGCTGGATAGCCGGACTTCCTTTCTGTTGCAAAATTTCATTGTTAATCTCATCTGACGTTCAACCTGAGATATAAAAAAAAAAACAAAAAAAAAAAACCATAATCGTCTGCAAAAAGAGCTTCTCAAAAATTGTCAAAGGTGGAGATAAAATCATCAATTTACTTAATAAACAATAATGGAGACAAAATTGAGCCTTGAAGCAATTCCCTGTTATGCGTGATTCTTATGGATTCATAAATATTCATTTTCATGAATAATTTGCATTCGCTTAAAAAGTTTTCAACCAACTTAGGGGCATGCCTTTGATCCCAAATACGGCGTTACATCATCTTAATAGATTTTCAATAGTGATCATATCAAAGGCTTTTTGTAAGTCTAGACAGAGAGTAGCAAGAATCTTTTTATTTTCCGATGAATTGGTAATGAAATCCATTAAACTATGAACTCACTTATCATAAGATGATTAACAGAACAAATACATAAGCAGTTGATTTTCAAACTGTACAAAGAATTAGTTTCAAATTACGATTATTTGCGATTAAGAAGAATGCAATTATGTCATCACAGAAACAGTCCTACAGAGAACTTATCGATTAATTTATGGTTTCTGGGATCCAGTTATGTTAAGTTAAAAAGGCGGAGATGAAGTGAATGACGTAAAATTTTTGCTCCTGCTCTTTTCTGTGTTATTTTACTTTTCTAAGTTTTTGTATTAAATTTACGATTGCTGTAAATGAAAAGTACGCTGGAATTGTGATCTGTTGAATAAAAAGTATATTAATATTTCCGTTACACATATTTTAAAATAGACATTAAAAACAATTATTTATATATTTATTTATTTATATTTATTTTGCTATTTTTATAATTGCTCTATGCATTTTGCTGAAGCAATGTCTAAAAGAAGCATCTCAATATTAAGACAAAGTACGAGGGGAAGTCAGTAAGTAAGTTACAAACGGATATAGAAATGAAACAAATAAGAGTACTGACTTGAAAACAACTTTTATTTCCGCACATATTCTCCCTGTACAATGGGGCACTTGTCCCATCGTTTCACAAGCCCCTCAAAACCTGCAGCATAAAATTCTTTGGGCTGCTATCTGAACCAGGCGGTGAATTCCCTTTGTGCTGCTTGGAGCCGAACAAATGGAAGCCACTTGAAGGAAGGTAAGGGCTATACGGAGGATGCTCGAAAAATTCCTAGTTGAACTTTCGCAGCATCTCAGTTGTCTTGATGGCAATATGAGGACGCACGTTGTCATGCAATAACAACACGCCTTTGATGTTGAGTTCTGGTCGCTTCCGTCGAATGACATTACGAGGTTTCATGAGGATGTTACAGTAGAGTCGGCATTTACAGTTTACTCTCGCTGCCGGAATATGGTAAGCAATATGTCCTAGTAATCCCAGAAGACTGTGAGCATCACTTTCCCGGCGATGAAACTATACAAAAGCAATTCACCGCCTAGTTCAGACCGCAGCCCAAAGAATTTTGTGCTGCTAGTTTTGCGGAGCTTGTGAAACTTTGGGACAAGTGACGAATTGTACAGGGAGATTATGTGGAGAAAAAAAAAAGCAGTTTTCAAGTCAATACTCTTATTGGTTTCATTTGTATATTCACTTGTAACTTATTTACTGACTGATTTATTTTCTCTCGTAATTTATTATTACGAGAGGAAATCTCCAACAGTTGGTGAATATATTACGATTCAAAAAGGAAAAGAAAAGGATACGCGACCTGGGTTTGAACTAGGGATCAACCGGATACTCGAAGTTTAATAGCTGATATAGAGATAAATTAAATATTTTTTTCCTATATTTCATCGGGAAAAAGGCGGGTCCTACACGATAATGAATGGGTATCCCATGACTTTTTTGCACTTTAGTGTATTTTAAAATTCGATGAAGTTGTATGAGATGTGATCAAAAATCTGAGGCTGATTTTTTCCACAGATGTTTATTACTCTACTTCAAAAGGAAAAATTTTCATTATATGCTGTATTGAACCAAACCGAATAAGAAGGTGGATGCCATCTAATAATAATTGTTTTAACTAAATATTTAGAGATTCGACATAAATCTAAAAATAGTTCCTTGTTTTAAACAACTGTTTACTTATAACCCAGACAACATCTTATGGATATTCTTTGCCACATTTTGTGCTAAGCTTTGGAGATGCATTGGAGGTTATACGTGAGTAATAAATATTATAAATGGCCTTACTTTTTTAAGTTTGCAATGCCGATTTATTAATACTTTTGATGCCTGTATGATGGACATTTAAAATTTTATTTTAAAATTAAATTATTTTTGTTAGTGCTTTACAGTTAACTCCCGACTATCCTTCGTTATGGAGGTGACGAGATCCACGATTAATCTTAAATCACGGGTATCTAAAATTATCCGTGATTTTCGTTCTGACATCTGAAATTTGGGTTAAAAGTTAGGTTATCCTTGTGGAAAGAACCGTGACTCTACACTGTATTAAAGACATGTATTTACGATTTATATAGAACATTTGGTTTCGTTAAAAAGAAACTTTCAAACAGTAGACTAATAATAGCAAAATAATGTTTAACATTATTTAGTAGCTCAATAATGTAATACGGTTTCAGATTAATAGAGTAAAAAATATTAAACATTAATACAACCTCTGACAATTAAGTTCGGTGAATGAGTTCACACAACAAAATGCAAAACAGATAGAGCCACATTTACTTTATTGTCCTTCGAAATAATCACCCTGGAAGGCAAATACATTTTTGGGATCGGGTGTATAAGTCCTGGAAGCTCCTTAGGGATGGCTTTAAGTTCACGTGTCACATTTGCTTGAATGTCTGGAATGTCCGCAAATCTGTGTCCCTTTAAGGCCCGTTTCAGGCGTGGAAACAAGAAAAAGTATGCCGGTGCCAATTCTGGTGAATAAGGTGGATGAGCTATGGATACGACCCCTTTGTTGGCCAGAAACTGTTGCACGATTACGGCAGTGTTCCTCTTTGATCCATTATCCACAGTTACGTGCGCACGCTACACCTTCAACTGAAGAAACGAGCATCTGCTAAACCATTGTGCGCACAAACGTGACCTGTCTGAACATGCTTAAACAATGACTGGGCTTGTATTCACATGCATTGTTACTCGCGTAAAGCTCGCACAGATTAGGGTGTGACGTCATTCACCGAACTTAATTGTCAGAGGTTGTATTATCATTTAATGTTTCAGTGGTGTTGATGGCAATATTTTAAAAAAAAATAGTCCGTTACTTTTTTGTTTCTTGGTTGCTGCTCCCTTTATTTTTGTTATTACTGTATTTAAATATTTTATACCCCCTTTGTAGTATGCATCTTAGTAATAAAATTCACTTCTACTTTTTCTTTTTTTTTTTTTTTTTACTTCATTCTGAAAATTTATTTATTTTTAAGTCGTGATCATCCAGGGTTCAATTTACCTGTATCGGGAGTTATCTGTATTTGTATATATTATTTATTTCTTAAATTTACTTTTATAATTAAGTTATAATTATAGTTAATTTATTTTAAGGTCAATAAAATAATTTTTGATTTTGGAAGCATATATGTCAGCTTTAATCTGTATGGGAAGATTTTCAAATCGCTTTTTTATGAATTACTTCTTGTTACTTTTTTTTTTTTTGCATTTTATTTTCCTTTCTTCTGTTTTTTAAAAACCTGATCAAGATTTGCTAAAAATTAAATTAAAAAAATTATTTTAAAAGTGCATGTAAATTTTTAAAAATAAAACATCTGCTTTTTTTTTGAGATGAGTAAAATTTTAAATTTGGATGTATTTATGATTTTATTTTACAAGAGAGCGAGACGGCGAAAGATTCCTTTTAGAATAAGGAATTCCAGTTCTTCTTTCTCTTCTTTTGCTAAAAATGTTCTCGTTGGTTTGTCTAAAAATTCTGTTCACGTTTGTATAAAAGATGAGAGAGAGAAAGAGCCACTAGGAATTGTAAGATTTACGTCATATCACCCCACCCATGCAGTCTCCTAACTCCTACTGGTGGCCTTTGACCCCGCTTGGCTTTTGTTGACAGCTACAATTAACATTTCTGCTGCTGTTGCCTACACAATTGCACGGAAAGAAGCACGACGAAAAGGACGCAGGTCTAAGAGAAAAAAATAATTAACGACGAACTATCATTTATGAGTTTACCGTGTTTTCTTATATATTTCTAAAAAGAATGAAAAGGAACTCAACAATTCTTAACATCCGCGACAGCGGTTTATATTCTCGTTAATTGACGTTCATTAATTTAGTGTTGTTAAACAGTGTAATTAATTTGTTTTCCTTTTCTTCTATATTTTATGCTCTCTAGTCTTGATGTGAGAACAAGGGTTTCCCTTTTATTCTAACAAGCCAGCTAAAAAGGTCTAGAACGAGTAGAAAATTAAAATTATTCGCATTACACGGATACGTAAGCTTCGTGTTTCTATTCATGAGAATGACAAACGGTGAAGAGCTTTCAGTTTCCGAAACATAAATAGGCCTGAAGGGGAGCTAAACAAAAATACTTGCTGTTAGCTCTGGAAACTATTTGGCCTTTAAATCTTTCACAAGTTGTACATACAATTTGAAAATAATGTAAATCTCTTCTCTTGACGTTGTTCTGCTGGCATTTCATTTTAATTATCGCAGCTGGAATCGTGAACATTTAAGTAGAACTCGTAAGCCATAAAACTAAAACTGAAGATCAAAGTGAAATTGGTCACATCCGATGGTCTGATTGAAAGGAAACTGTTCAGTAATAAAAAAATTTTGACATCACTGATGTACTATTTCGAAATTTTACATGAAGAAGCTTTTGCGTTGAAACTCTTATTTAATCCCCTGACCCTCTTTTACATTAGCTTTTTTTGTGTGTTTGCTGGGCGATAATGGGCGTTTCGCTGCAGAAAACCTTCTTGGCCGATGTCATTAAGACGTTGTATGTAGCGAGTCAAGGGCGTGGCCTTCGTGGAACCCTTCTTCCTCTCTGACCATCATCACTTTCCAGCGGAATTGAATCAGGGGCAGTGAACGGAAGGAAGAAACCGCATCGAGCGAGCGAGTGAATTTCTCCTTTCCAGAGGGGAAAGCCGAGTAGATGGAGGTCTCAAAAACCTCATTCGATGTTTGCTTTCATCTACCGATTCAATTTTTTTTTATTATTATTATTTCATGAAATTCTTTTATGTTTGTATTGAGTTTGGGTGTATCCTTGAGCGCATCTTAGAGCTTTCGAGAGTTGCGGTCTCGTAAATACAGGGTGAGTCAAAACTATGTACCCCCCCTCTTTCTATCTTGGATACAAATGTAGTTATGCAAATTCCAATAAATGAAGTGAATAGGCAGTTAAGGGTGCTCTTGCTCATGATGGCACTTACAACATGCAAATTAGGACATATGCAAATCGTATCTACTAAATCGTAGGAGATACACACAAAAAAGCAATTACAAACTTGTTCAGCATCAAATAAGCAACAAAACAAAAAAAAAATTCAAAATCCGATGAACGGACAATTGCTCACCCAAAAACCTCATTGCAATCTCTGCAACAATGGCAATAACATCAGTCATATGTAATAGCATTGTTGTAAATGTAATGGCGTCGTTGAAATGCCGTGCAGAATTATGTTATGGTGTAGGTGGACGTCACATTGAACACCTTCTGGATTGATTGTAAAGACTTAATTTGTACACTTGAGTGTTTGTAAGCAACAAACAATAGATTGTCCAATTGCAGAGATTGCAATGAGGTTTTTGGGTGATTCGTTCATCGGGTTTTAAATTTTTTTTGTTTTGTTGCTTATTTGATGCTGAATAAGTTTGTAATTTTTTTGTGTATCTCCTACGGTTTAGTAGATACGATTTGCATATGTCCTAATTTGCATGTTGCCACCATGAGAAAGAGCACCCTCAACTTTCTATTCAATCCATTTATTGGAATTTGCATAACTACATTTTTATCCAAGATAGAAAGGGGGGGAGGGAGTACAGAGTTTTGACTAACCCTATATAGGAAGTGACAAAGGTGAATAATTTTTTTTATCAAATCGTTTCACCTCGTGACAACGAGATATCAAAGAGAAACGGTCAGTCTTTGTCGTTCTATGGAAGTAGCACACACAAAAAAGTCGACGTTTTACTCCTGAGATTCGATCTCGTTGTAAATTCAGCGGCTAAACAGCTCTGTGATCTGTAAAAAACGATCAGTTGTTGTTGCTGTGGTATGTTGTTGTTGATTTCTCTGTTCTTTATTTTTTTCCCTCTAAGCATCTTTTTCTTTCTTCTTCTTTCGCTTGACAACATTTGTCGTTTTCGTCTCCATCTGTGGAAGCTTTGTTTTCAGTCTCGAACGACAGGCGACGGAATTTCCAATATCTTGTGCCCCCCCTCCCTTTGTCATCCCTCTCCATCTCGTCTCTACCACTCCTTTTACGGCACCATTGTCGATAACTCACCACGAGGGAATGAAACGAACCCCCACAGTCCCAGCCATCGGCGATTTTGAAAAAGCTTCTATCGCCCCGGGGGACTTTACTTGCTCCCGCGGTGTCTCGTTTCCTCCGCTGCTATTTTCTATCATCATTTTACTCCATCTTCCTCCTCCGACCACTCTCTCTTTCTCTCTCTCTCTCTCTCTCTCTCTCTCTCTCTCTCTCTCTCTCTCTCTCACTCTCTCTCTCTATCCCTCCCCGTGTCTCTCAGCCCGAGACCTTTTTTTTTCTATATTTCAACGGTAGATGGGTTTCAATTAACTGCTAAAGACAGATGCCTTACTGTTATTCCCCCTCCTCATTATAAACTTATGACAAAATTCAAAGGTAACACACATATATTGGATTAAGAAAAATCTTACTAAAACATAAGCCATTCAATCAATCGCATTATTATATTTAACATTCAACAAATATTTATAAGTGACAACGTCTAAATTGGGACTTAAGCAGTTTTGCATACTTTTATAAAAAAAATTTAACGGCGAGATGGTATTCATTAAAAACGAAAGAAAGCGAACAACCATTAGTGAATTCTATCGGAGATAGTAAGTCATAAATAAATGCAAACGCAATACTTAAGTATCAAACCATTTCAAGTTTGAAAAAGTAGAAGGCAGCATGTTCTAGGTTCGCATCCCAACCTATCATGTCGATCGCGCAGTGAATTAACACGTTTCTGGAGTGTTATAGATGGCGACTTTACTGCAGGAGGATACGATTTTAGAGAAATGTGTTTATTTTTCGCATATTCTAATGAGTTTTTTTCAAGGTAGAAATTTTTGTTGGGTGTTGCAGGAAAAATTTACAACAACTCTTAGTAGATTCACTTTTTTGTAGAGAAAGTATTTACAACAACAAAATATACAACTCCTTGACGACCTATTTCTGATGAAAGCGTACTTCACAAGTGAGAATGCTCTAGCTGACGAAGAAGCCATACAAGATATCATAATTCTTCTGGATAAAGAGTCATCATGGTTGTGAATGAAAACAAAACTACGGTGCCTACCTGCACTAAAGAAAAATCAAATGCGATTAAAGTTCATAGAATCCTAGGACTAAATTGGGACTCCCGCTTATTATTTCACCATCATATCGACCATATTGTTCTTCAGCTTCCAAATTAGAAGACTTTCCAAGGTGTAGTTAAAAGAGAGTTGAACACCTTTATTAAAGTAAAAGTTATCCAAAAAATCTCTAATCCGCATCGCCTTTTCACTATCGACAAAATACATTCAATAACCCACTTCTGTAACGAGATCAACCTCCTAACCCTAAGCTCAATAGTGAAACTTGCTTAATTAAATGAGTTCTGCAAAGCTTTAATCAACCCCTCCCATCCTATGGATGGATTTTCTGATTGGCTTTTAACGGCGCCCAACGTTAGGATTCAGAGATTGTATGAAATATAACCTCCCTCAATTATATCTCCTTTTAAGGAGAGAACTTTTCCTTACAATACAATGGATAACTGGAACTCTCTTCCCTATGAACTTAGATATGCTTTCTTAAATTTTAAAAGTCCCATCTGCGCAATCGCTAACAAGTTGATTTAGATTTATGTAACTGAATGTCAAACTCAAAATTTTAACTGTGTTTCTTAAGTACTGTATGGTATTCTCTGTTATGCATGTCCCCGTGAGACGCTCAAATAAATAACTAAATAAAAGGTAATGAGGCGACTTCTCTGCAAGACGAAGAGTAATGAACAAAAGCCAAATTGCAAACGCCCAGAAATTATATTGAGTAAAAATATAATTATCGATGGATTAATTAAGTAATAGAAAATGAATTAAGGAATTGTAGAAAAAAAATAAAATACGTTGCTAGTGGATTAAATCCTAACTGGGACACATGAGCTGTCAAAATCCTGAACTTAGGCTTTTTTTGATAAAAATAACGGTTCGTAAGTTCGTCTCTGTCTTATAAACTTTTTTACTGCAGTTTGCTGGTTTATCTTCAATGACTTGTGAGTTAAAAAACAAATGCCCTTCCAAAGGATTTCCAAGGTCAGTTACTGTCTTGGGTTTTTGATCCCATATTTTTATGTTTCACTTTATTCAGGATTGGACGGGCTTTTGTCTTGTAATTTTTCTGAATAATAAATCAAGAAATCTGCTTGTAGCAGTTTGCATATCATCTAAGGTCTGCACGAACAAGTCGGCTTCTAAAATTCAAATTCATGTAGTTAAATAACGTGTTTGGATTCATAATTAATATCGATATGCCTTTTCTTTTCTTTTTGCATATCTCGTCCGATCAGCGTTTATTTAATTAACTTTCTCGCGTTTTCCTTTCAACATAGAGAGCTTTGCTCCGTGTGCTTTTAGCTGCAAGAATTGCTATCGAAGGAGAAGAGAAAAAATTTTTTCATTGAATTTGAAGCTCGCTTCTCCGACCCTCGTCATTTACGTTCTCCTCTGTGCTATTTTTTTCTTCTTTCCCTTCGCTTTCATTTTCGCACATAATGCATGGCGAAGGACGTCCGTCTAGGATTTTTGTTATCGCCGAGATTTCCCCCGTAAGTTTTGTGGCGCCAGACGTGTCCGATGACGTTAGGTGGGGGTGGTAGGGGGGTAGGGGAAGCCCGAAGGTCATCGGCGGTGGATGGCGTGATGACGCCGACCGAACACTGCTTCTTTTTTCACCCATTGAGGATTATGGAAATGAACGCGTGTCCGCCCACGCATCCTCATTCATAAAGGAGTGGGCTGGCCTTCACACTTGACTCGAATCACATGACATGTCAACTTACGTCACGCATTTTGACCAACAACTCTATTTAAGAAGTAGAGGAGTTTCTCGCTGATTTTGTTTGATACATTGTTTCCCTTTCTTCCCCTCTTCATTTTTTTTTGTCTCTTGAGGAGAATTTCTGCGCAGAGAAACCGCTCCACCACGTCATCGACCTCGTTAGACTATGAAAACGCGCTTTCTCAGCAAAACAACATCATATTTCTCAGCATTTGTTTTGTTCTCTTAGTCTTTAATTATCCTAAAAGTGCCTTGCGGTTGGGTCATAAGAAAATATATTGTCGGAACATCTCCACATGGCTACTATATAAACCACAATAAATTTAAAACAATAAAGTGTGCTTCTTAATGCATAATTATGCACATAACTCTGTTTCGGTAAGAAATCTTAATTTTCTTCTAAGAGCTTCCTTTGTAGCTTTCTCCTTTCATTTCTCAACAACGTAGAGAGCTGCCTACTTATAAAGGCCAAATGGCAGAGGACATCAAATCCGTAATAATAATTTTTATAGAATCATATCTTAAAATAATTTAAAAGTTAGAATTTTTTTTTAAAAATTTGTCTCTCTTTATGTAAATCTGAAACTGTAACTAAACAAATTTCAGCCTTCGGCATATAAACGCAACTCGGTTTCTGAGACAAATATTTATGAAGATGGGAAACGACGATTGTTATATGAAATTATTTAGGCAAGAACTAAATAGAAAAAATAAATTGAATAAATAAAGAACCTAGTTCGTCAAGGGGTATTCATTATTGGTTCCTTCCTGGCGAGGCACTGATTTCTCAAAGGACAGTTCTAACCATTTGAAATACTTTTTCCTCTTCTCATTACCGTAGGTTTTATTGTTTTCCTTTCTCCCGTGTCATTTAGTCGCTTCTGTATTCGAAGCCATGTAATTTGTAAACAGAGGATCGAGCATTATTATTTCTTCTTGTAGGAAGGAGCTGTTTAAGGGTGCGTCAAAACGAAATGAGAAAGGGAGGCAAAAATAAAAAGAGAACATGAGACTGTCGGCGACTATTGACCTCCTGTGTCTAGACGAAAACACTTAGGCTTAACCGTTCCTTTCCTTTCTCTCTCTCTCTTTCTCGCTCTCTTCTTTCATCCTCTGCTAGTTTATTATCTCCTCTATCAATTCTCTAAAGGACGACAGTCTCTGCTCTCTCTCTCTCTCTCTCTCTCTCTCTCTCTCTCTCTCTCAGGCAATATCTCGTTGGCAGGCAAAGTTGAAAGCAGTATTATATCATGACAAAAGGTCAGTTCTGACTTTTATCTTCTTATTATCTTCAGCTAATTTTATTGTGCTGTTCCTTATTATTCTTTCTACTTGCTTGAAATCTCCTCTCAAAAAAGGAGTGTTTATTGCTCTCCATAGATAAATTATTACTCAAGAGAGAAAATATTGGGCTGCTAATTATTTCCAGATTGAGATGTTCTTGTCTAAAATGCAAAAAAATTTTCAGGAAAGTATTGTCTCTACCATAGTAATAGAAGAGAGCCTACATTGTCTCTTCTATTACTGTCTCTACTTTCTCCGCAAGAGCCACGTGCTTACCAATCCGATTAGAAAATTTTCTAAATATTTAATATGAACTTTATTAACCAGCAAAACTATTACACAGCCATTGCAATCAAGAATTTTACCTAAATTATTTTTAACCTCGAAAGGATGAAAAATTTCTTTACTTCCAATTTTTTTTATCTTTCATCAATAATTTGAACAGCTGAGGTATGGCGTAGGATAAAACCCACACTGAACATTCATGAGTTATTCTTTAACAAATTTTTTTTTGTAAAGAGTTGCTACTTTGTGAAACTATTAAACATTAATAATTTCACAAAATTATAGAATAATAATATTCTTCAGAACATATATAAAAATTCTGTTAGAAAAGGCTATTCATTTGTTTTTCTTTTAAGCTAAAAGAAATGCTAAAAGTTATGTCGAATTATTCCCACGATAATTCCTCATTTCTTCACAAATCGCACACATTATTACTTATTGTCAATTTCAAAATGATATCATAATATTAAAAAAGTTTCTGAATATAAAATGGTTCATTATGCTAAGATTTCTATTTGTAGACAAATGTCATCGTATTTGTGACGCCTGTTTTTCTGTTAAAATATTATTGGCATTCGTGAAATTGGTTCCTTACCGGATCGTCATGTGGGTTTAATTTTAATTTAATTTTCATAGGAAACTCGTTTGGGAATATTCATTTTAAAATTGTTTCGACAGCTCGTTCCTCCGTGATCGATAAGGGAGCGAAAGCATTGCCCGAAGGAATCGAAAACATTATTTCTTTCCAACAACAAAATTTCCTAATGTAAACAAAAATAATGAGCTCAGCCAAAACTGAAGGAAATGATCTTTTTTAGCTTTAAGGATACAAGGAAAACTAAAGCGAAGAATCTTCTCAATTGATATCTCTACGATGATTATCAACTGTTAAGCGGTAGTGGGAGCCAACCATTTCTTTCTTTCATGCTTTCCTTTATTTATTTAGCTGGTTAATTTATTTGATTCGTTTGAAACCAATTTCGGAGTCTCCAAAGACACTGAAGCGAGTCTATCGACTATCGATTTCCCAAGTATAATAGTTTAATTGAGCCTATTAATTTCTCTCACCACTTTTTATGACTAAATGAATTTCCCCTTCTCTTGGCTCTCTCTTTTGCTTTTTATTGATCAGTCGACTGGAATTGTTTGTTTCACATTCCTACATTCGCCCACAAATCGAGCGATTATCGCTCACATCCTGGCGGTGGATTTTTGATTAAAATCAACGCACCCAATTAAAAAACTTTTTTTCTCGCTTTCGAACCTTTTTCCTTTATAGTTCCTACCCCCTTCTCCTCTTCCAGTGCATTGATATTTCTCGCGATGAAAGCAATCTACTTAAACCAGTCTGCGAATTTTGAGCGAATTCATTGCACAAGCCATTAGAGGTGAATGCTTCGTCGTAATTTTTGTGTATTCATTAAACTGTTGGAAGCTCATTTAATTCATGATTACGAGAGAAGGTTTATATTTCCTCTAACTGTATTACTATTATTTATACGTTATTTCCTTTGACGTAGATTAACTGAATTTCGTGCCTCGTGAGAGAAGCCTTGTTAAACCTCAATGGTTTATTCATTGACGGAGTTTCATGAACCGATACATTATTTAAATCGCATCAATTGCATCCAATTTTCACACGGCTGAGAGCTTCTTCATCGTTTATGGTGACACTTGTCTTTCTCAGGCACTGAAAAGAAAAGCGAAGAATTCTTGAATGCCGACCAAGGATAAAAGGTTGGATGGGAGAGTCCATTTCTAAATCGCCCCTCTTCTCGCGACTTTCTTTTTTTCTTTTCGTGTTCGGAAAATAAAATGAGTCATTCGCTTGCTGTTCTGGAAAATTTTCTTCGCTTTTCGCTTTCTTGTTTTCTTTGTTTCTTTTTTTCTTTTTTTTTTTTTTTTTTTAACTGACTATGTCTTGTTTTTCGAGGTTTTTCTTACTGGGAAAGACGAAGACGAGAAAACGTGGTCGAACAATTTGGGACTATTTGTTTCTCTTTGCTTTCAATGTAAATAATAAATGACGCGACATTACATGCAAATGCTCATCAAGTCTTTATTTGCTTTCGTCTGCTGTCGTTTTTATACAAGGATTTTCACCCCGCCAACCTATGTTGATTATTCACAATTCGAAAATGTAATAAGCTGAAAACTAAATATATTTGCATTTTCATAGTTCAGATTTATATCGATCTCGGTTATAGATTGTCAGAAGAGATTTCAGATGTTAAAGCTTGGCTTTATCACTGACTATTTTTTTTTTTTTTTTGTTGAAATATATTTTCACGTACTTGTGATTTTTGTTTTTTTAGTTTATGG
>JAHWFO010009480.1:1259396-1271949 GCA_023313115.1 Rhysida immarginata | reverse complement strand
ATATTGAAATAATAGGAATCCAGAGATACACAGTGCTTTTAATGAAAACCGATGGAGATTGGAGAAAAACCTTCAATGGAGTATGGAGTAATCTTCATACTATTTATTGATTTCAAATTGAATGAAACGTGTCAGTAAGATTAACTGGAGGAAATCATGATTTGCTTCAAGAGGACAACACTAACAAGAGATTACGTAGTCAAGTAAAGTAATTTCAATAATTTTGATCTTCCTCTAGAGAGATTAGCCAATCATGTCGCGTCAACTTTTCTTAGATTCGATCAAGGCAGTTTGATAACTGCTAGCAGTTCCCTATTGATAGATGGATACAGATCTCCTGAAATCAATGAAAGATAGCGCCAAGAGAGTTACTCGATTTGAGTTCCATAATTATTCTGCTTGTTTCTGATGAGCATTTTATTCGACGAGCCCTTGTTTTAAACCACGAGGGAAATGATTAATTCTGTAATAATAGGAGAAGGGAGTGCGTGATGTCACTTGTCACTGGGTAATTCCAACATTGACCAGATGACGAGTCCCTGTTGTTGGTTGGGGAACTCTTTCTCCCTTACTCCCTCCCTCCTTTACCCCTCCTTCCCCACCCTTTCAAAACTCCTCATCCCCTTTTTTGTCTATTCTCTTACCCAATCCTTTCCTTTTCTCTTCTCCCTGTCTCTCTTACACGATCCTCAATACCACTCGTTCTTCATATTATCGCTGATTTTTTGCTGTGAATCATGTGACTATGTACTTATGCCTTCCTATTGGTGGATGTGTTTTCAGGAAGCAAGGGAGCAGGTGGCGGGAGAGATGGCGAGTACGCGGCGGGGAGCAGCGGGGGGACGGCCGGCAAGGACAGGTGCTCCCCCTCCAGAGATGGTAGTGCAAGGAGACTTTCGTAAGGTGAGTACTCCTCCTCCTCCTCATTCTCTTTGATTCTCTTTTTCTATTACTGGAAGTAGCAATAAGTGTGTGCTTCGGAAAAAAAAACAAAAAAAAAAAACACTAACTTTTATTCAAAGAATGTATCCCCTAAATGTGGAAGGGTTTCATACGTTTTGTTTTTTTTCAATATTGATTTGAAAGCAATGTGGACCCCTTCTCACATAAATTGTAAAATCGTACAAATAAATTATTAAGAGGAAACTGTAATTTATTCATTCAATAATGATGAACATGGAAAAGTGAAAGAAACCTATAAATCAATCTGTAAGTATCTGAAATAGGCTATCAACTATTTACAAAGAGAAAACCACAAATTTGTTTCCTTTATTACTATGTATGAGCAATAAACGAAAGGAAATTGTGAGCAATTTTCATTTGGTATTCACGTTGATGTCACTATTGATTTTTAAAATAAGTGAGAGCTGACAAATTACGCTCTCACTTTTAATTTGAAACTTTATTAAAATGATAAATAGATGTTTAAAAGGTGAGACAGAGAAATTTATATACAGGAAGGATAGTGAAGGAATTTTTTGAGATTACTAAAGGCATGTTTCTTTTCTCCTATTAAATTTAGAGATTCTAAAGTATAAAATGTAAATACATTCAATAATAATAGATGTATTATGGATTGTAATTTAACTTTCAATTAGCAAACCCTATCCTCTTCTGATAAAAAATGGCTCTTAAGTATAAGGAATATAGACATGTATTCCAATTTAACTTTATTCTAATTCAGATGTGTTAAGCTTTATTTATAATACGTAACCCTCTACGAAATCTATGCAAAATTTAGGAGCCTATTAATAAATGGCATTGTTACAATGAGATATTCTTCAATTTGAAAAGCACTGACCAATCAGACACACACAAACAAGGATGGAGATGGATGGCCATTGAATTGAGTGTTATGTAGGGAAGAAAATACTTTGGCGGAGTTTCTGGCTTGTTAACTCAAACCGACAAAATGTACTTCAAATTGGAAATAGAAAATGAGCTTTTATTATGATTTTTTATTAAACTGTTATTGATATTAAATATCATAATATAACCATATTCATCGTTTAAATATAAGGAAAGGCAGCAGAATGATAAAGAGATTATGGAGCGAAGATGTGTGAAGATGTTTACTTGCATAAGAGTATCTTCACACACATCAACACAAATAAGTTTGATGAAGAAACTATATAATTAAAGCTTCTTCTCTATCAAACTATTATCTACGAAAAGTCAGAGCAAGATGAACACACAAGTTTATTGATTGCAGTTGCTATATAAAAACCATAAATGCCTATTCTTAGTCTTGAGCTTTTATTTATTTTTTCTCAATATTTAAATTAATTTTGGAATTAAGTTTTTAATCGGATGAATTACTTCTTCCCCGTTTTCTTTAATAATATTTTTTTTCCTCATTAAGTAATAGTTTTCCATCTATTTTTGTCGATTATTGCTAGTTTTCTTTTTAATTTTCTGTCGCGTGTTAACCTTTTCCTGCCATTTATCCCTTCATTAAACGCGACCTTACATTTGATTGTTAAACGCGTTAATTCTTTCCTAATGAAAAAAAGTTATTTACGAAAATCATCAGAAAAAAAAACAAGATAAATGCAGAATTTTTTTCAGGAATGTTTCAAGTTGCAGGCACGTCTATTTGAAATTAATATGTTTCAATTCAGACACCAAAAAAGCGTGTAAGTTAATTTAAAATGAATAAAAGAATGCAACTCTGGATCGCGTTTCTCTGTTCACATGTCCTTATCTCTGCTTTCATATTTAATTGCATAATTAAAGCTTATTTTTTTTTTGAAATTTGGTTCTGGGATTGAAGTTTTTACAACCGATTTTTTTTTTCTAATTTTTTCCCCTCAACCCTCTCTTAATTACTTCTCTTCACGTGAAGTTCGTTAGAGCGAAGAAGTCTGATCGAAGTCGTTGCCATTGGTTTTTCCAGGAAGGCCGGAACGTCTATGACTAATCCCAACCTTTCTGCTATTTTCTCTCGCTCTACGAGGAAAATCCACCTGATGGAGGTGTCGTGGGGAAAAAGGATGGGAAGGTGGTGGTCGGAGGAAAGGGGGGGTTTGTTATTGACCCTTCTTTTTTCTTTGTCTTCCCTCTTCTATCAACACATTAACGAATAACCCAATTAAGTAAATATTTCTTCGGCTTTGATTTGTGAAGATAGATAAACCCGCCTTTCCTTTGTGAGGAGAGGCAACCTAAGCCGAAAATTTTGGTCGTTAACGGGACAATCATTGTGCCTCGTTCGATCTTTAATAAAGGGGATGTTAATGCGAGGGTGACGTGTCAACGGTATTAGGATGCGTGTAGTATAAAGAAAGAAAAAAATAGAACTCTGATATTTAATAACAAATACTTTGGGTCTCCAAATCTCTGCCCCCCCCCCCCCTCCAACACAAGAATTTAACACCTTATTATACATCATTTTGAGGTTCTGTCACGCGTTTATATCCAGTAGGTATTTCGTTTTCCTTGTACTTGTAATTCCCCCCAACTTCGTCATCGATCTCCTTTCCCAACCTTCCATAAAGAATGGAATGACCCTAGAAATTAAGAGTAATCGGGCTTTTGATTCGTTGGTTTGCCGGTTGAGGTCGTCGAATGTTGCCAACGATTTTCCCGCTCCTCGTTTGAATTTTTTTCTTCGATTTTCCGCGATGCAATGCAACGTAAACCCATACTCTATTGCCTTATAGCATTAATATGAATTTCTTTTCCCGAAAACAAGGAAAACGTAACATATGTTCAAGAAACGAAATCTTAAATAATATTCTGGAAGAACACAGAGCTTTTTATAGCTTATTTATATTTATAAATCTTACTCATTTACACAAACAATTAACCAGACGATGAGCTAGGTTTACAAGTAAAATAGTTCCCATTTAAACATGACCCTCATTCATAAAGTTTTCATCGTCGTCACTCAAGAGGATAGATACGCCAACGTAAATTATATTGGATTTCGGTTGTAGTTTAGCATTAACGCCGACAGAGGCCAGGTATCGCCAAGCAAATCTTGAAATCAAGTTTCGATGACATCGGTATCGAAAGAAGCCTCTTTCGAAAACTCATTCATCGAGTTCTTTCTTACATAAATTAAATGATGCCCTTCCTCAAATAGAATGATATTAGATTTGATTGTTCGACTATAGAAGATTAAATAACTGGAATTATTCAACAACAAATATTTTTCTCCAATTTTGGAAATTAAGTTGAGCAAAAGCAATTATGACACACACGATCCAATTCATTTTTTAAAACTTGTAAAAAAAAGTAAAGAGGTAATTTCAATGACTTTGGTAATTGGATCTAGACATTTCAACTTAATTTGAATTAAAATGCTGCAGTGGGTTTTAGAATCCTAATTAAAAATAATAAGTCTTAATTTTAGAATATTTCCAGCTTAATTTTTATCAAGCATGTATTAAGGTTTAACCATTTATTGAGCAGTGTTTTGATACTGTTGAATCATTTTATAACAAAATATGCATACATCTTAGAACAAGAAATGTGCTTAGAAGTACCGATAACGTGATTGACCACTCACTATCTTTCTGGATATGAATTTAACGGGAATAGTAATCCCTAGTAAGCAGTATAAAGAATATTACTGCAAAGTGCAAAACATAAATGAGATTTGTGTTTAGTATAAAGTAACTATTTTTTTAACTAGAATAATATTTAAGGTTTTAATGAATAGTATAAAGCTTGATGCATAACTCGGTCCGGAGATTTGTTATTGCAAATCAGCATTTGTGCCCTAATATGATATGCTGGAGCAGTTCCCTAATCCCGCAAAAGATGAGAACTCGAGGAACTACTTGTAGTCCGACATTACCTGAATGAACATTTGCTTCCCTGTTGGACTAGCCATGATACTGCCAACGACTGCACGAGGCACCTGTGATTTCTTAAGTGCACGTGTAGGATGCTTTTGTTCCATCTTTGCCACAAAATTTGCCCGAGTTACGAAGGTGAATTGCTGCTGCCATTGAACTATCGATCTGGACATGTTGGCCTGTGTATGGCAAGAATTAGACTATTGCCTGACACGCGTCCCCCACATAGAATGCTTGTGATTCATTGTGATGTATGTAAAGTTTGAAAGTTTTCCTGTTCATTGATGACTTACACATTACCCTGTAATAAATTGTTAATTTGTATTAAACATGTAAATTGGTATCATTCATTTAGAATTACTTTGTACATATACACTGACTGTGGTCATATGTGTTAATCCAGAATTGAGTTAGTGATGCAATGGTTGTTGCTATGATGGTTAAGATATTATTGACTGTCGTCACTTGACCCAACTCACAGTTAACATTTACGCGATCACAGCTAATGAATCTTAATAATAATAATAAAAATAATAATAAGGGTGCCCCAGAACAACTTTGATTGCAACGCGATTTGGTACATTTTAACTTATTCGGGGAAAAGAAGGCTATGTGAATATGATTTGATGTTGATTTCAATTATTACTGTAACTCTATAGAAAGTGATTATTATACGTTTATTAATGTATTTTGTTTGAATTTTTTTTCTCCAGGTGAGCGGCATTTCAACGGAGATTTTCAATCAGATCCAGGCGGTTGAGAACGACCACGATGCGACGACGGCTGCCAGCCTGGAAGCTGTGGAGAAACGTGGTGAGATGGTCATCCGGGTCCTGGATCTCCGTACGATGGGTCGAGCGGCGGCGGAGAGAGCGCGCCGTTTCCTCACCCACGACCCCCACGACATCGTCCAGTTCATCGAGATCGTCAAGCGTCCGGGACAGACTCTCGGCCTGTACATTCGTGAGGGGAATGGCATCGACCGGCACGAGGGTGTGTTCATATCGCGCATTGCCCTCGAGAGTGCCGTCTACAACAGTGGTTGTCTGCACGTGGGTGATGAGATCCTCGCCGTCAACCTGGTGGACGTGACGAACGTCAGTTTGGACGACGTGGTCATCATAATGTCAATACCTCGACGTCTGGTGCTCACCACTCGGTCGAGGAAACCGGTCAAGGGCGCTCGTCCTGCTCCCGTCATGAAGGTGACGGAACAGAAGGGACCGCCTGTGGTCGTCATCAAGAAGGAGTTCGAAGAGGAACCCCAGGACGAGTCCAACAGCAACGGAGAGAACGGGGTGTTGATCGCCGCTATGCCTCCTCCTCCTCCACATCCCATGTACGCAACTCCGATGGGTGAACCCATGTACATGGAACCGAGCATGGCAGCGTACATACCCGAAGAACAGTATCTGTATTACAATTCGCAGCCGCAAGTCAAATATCGTCCCCCAAGAGTTGGGGTACGGCAGCAAATGGTACCCCTCGACCGGGAGCTTTGGATGAGCGAGCCCGGACCGAGCACCATGTACCCGCGCGTGGTCACCGATCAGCCTCGGACCCTACACGCCTATCCTAAGACGTTGGAGAGTCTTGCCGAGAAGGTGCACACGTTTTACGCGGGTTCGCGCGGGGGTGTTGAGCCGAGTGGTCGGTACGAGCCGATGCCGGGGTACCCGCCATCGTCATCACTCGGCCATCCCGTGCCCGGGGCGCGCACTCTTCCCCCCAGCCGCTCTGAGCGGACATTGGCTCCTCCTCGCCGAGTGAGCACCACCGGTCGGCTGCTCCGAGCCGAAAGCGACCAAAGACTGGCCACTGGCATGACACGAGACTTGTCGCCTCTGCACGAACCCCGACCGCTCCGGCCCAGCCTTAAAGCTCCCTCCGCCCCTCCACCCACACACCAGGGCCCCCCCGAACGAAGCGCTCGCTACGCCGACGCCATGCAAAGGTTGAGCGCGCTGCGACGAAAGGTCACCACCGAGAGTTTCTCGGACACGGAGGCCCAGACTTTACCGCGAGGTTCGATCCTGGTGCGGCAGACGAGCTTTGAGAGAACAGCCAAGGCCCACGCTCAGCTACGTAGTAATTCACTGCCACGGATGCGCTCCGACTACAGACGTCATCATCGCCATACGGTGAGGTTCGAAAGGGACACACTGCCACACGACTCCCAGGAGGAGAGCGACGGAGCCGTATCAGCCCCAGAACTGCCCGTCAGGAGAGAACGAGGTGCTTCAAAAAATAATAATCATCCAAGACCTTCTCCCCAATCACTCACTCACTCACTCATTCTCTTTCTTTACTCTCTCTCCTTCCTCCCAAAACAACTCAAAACGGTGTTGAAAATTTATCAGTGAAATTGCCCCTTACAATATGATCCATAAATCAAGAAATTTTCTTGTGAGGAAAGTGAAAATTCGTATATATCTCCGATATGACACAATAAACAGAAAATATAGTGTTTTCCATAACAGCGGCCTAAACGGCTATAGCCGGGTATGATGGTAAAAACTGCCTCCACGCGAAATGATTTAAAAGTAATTGCACAACGCTTCTAATCTTAAAAAAGAATTTTTCACGCGATTAACTTCACTCCTATATAATTCTGGATGCGTTTTTTAAACTTTTTTTTTCAATATCCTTCGAAATTGGTGAAAAAAAAATTATTGAAATTTTCAATAATCTTTTTTAAATTGAAATTTGGCGCCAAAATTTTGGAAAAAATTATTTGTAAAACATGAACATCTTTTTAGTAACATTTGTTTTTAAACAAGGATTTATAACTAAAAAAAGATTTTTTGGTTGTTCCATCCCACATAAATTTCTTTATTTTATTTATTTATTTATTTTTTTGGAAGGATATATAAGCATAATCGCGCCCGAAAATAAGCTAAAATAACAAAACACGTTTTGGGCTATACGCGTATAGTAAGGGGGAGGGGGGGTTATGAACCGCGTCAGAAATTCCTCTTTAAGATTAGAAACATTGTTTGCAAATACTTTTAAATCACTTTTCGCGGTGGCACTGTTTACCATCTTACCCGAGTAGAGCCTTATATAACCAAATTATTAGAGCAAAGACCGCGCGAAAGATAATATCAAGGCATTCTGTAAAACTAAATCTTGCTTCATGCTTTGCTATTTTTACCATAAAGGTAAACAACTTGTGTTATCAGAATATCATTAGAATAAGCCACAAGTGCAAACAGATTAACCCAAATCCTCGCGACCGTCGAAAACACACGTCTTTTATGTTCGTGCATAAAGTTGTGTCATGTCTCTCCAGTTCGTTATTTTGCGTAGCAACCATATGAATTTTCTTTGTAGTTTTGTGCTCAACAACATATGCTTTATCACGTCATCGCGATATATTTTCCAATTGTTTTGCATATTCGGATTTTTGGATCATATTATGTAGGCAGATTGTCATCTTTTGAAAAATTTTAAATATCCTCCTCGTTTTATTTTATGTCTATAGGCAGAGGCGGATCTAGAAATCCATTAAAAAAAAAAACAAAGAAAAAAACATGACCTGTAACCTACATATTTCCTTATTTAAAAGCATTGAGGGAAGAAGCATCCCCCCTAGCATCCCACGAAATCCGCCACTGCCTGTGGACTTTTTCCTATATTAATAGAAATTAGTATAAGTTAATAATAATCATTCATTTTTCCTCCAACATCCAATTTAAATGGAAGTAAAAGAAAAAATATGATCTTATTATAGACGAAGAAACAACCAAAGGTGGTGTTTTGTTTTTTTAATTCAGGAAGCTCAAAACAGGAAACAAAACAGGAAATCTAAATAAATGCAGTTAAAATAAAGGCAAATGGCTTCGACTTGAGAGACAGAAAAATATCGTCAAAATTCACCATATTCAAATTGACAGCTATGTACAAATTCTATATACTAGCTCCCTGATATTCAATCTACCAGATTTTCTTATGGCTGTTGGAATAAACTCTTTTTCGTTTCGAAAATGAATTGCAAAATTGCATCCAAGAAGAAAGAATGCATAAAGTTAAAAAAAACCCAAAAAAAACCATATTTTTGTGAATCTAATTTGTTTTATACCTTTGCAAAAATACGTAGATTGAGATTCGGAGTTGTTCAGCATAAAGTTAAACTTGCAAAAGTAGTATTGCGTAAAGTTGCAGTTGAATTCAATGTTGTTGGCATATTTTTGTCATCCTTCGCCTTTCTATGGATCTTTCCCTTCTGCAGAAATTCTTTTCCGCCCACACCATCACCACGGCAACCGACGCCGTTGAAATTCTTCTAGAACTTCCTGAACCTCTTTTCATTTCTCTAAATATGTGAAATGAACGAAGGGAACGTAAAATTAAATTCAAAGGAATTAAACTCTTGAAATATCTAAGAAGAAATTTGGGCCAATAACATTACAAAGCCCAAAATACCACACGAGTAGAAGCTTCAAAACTTTGTGAGAAATGAAATTGAAATGATCTCACGGCTTTAATGTTTCATTAACTTTTGTGCTCATTTCTTTCTAATTAGAAGCTAATTTCATTATGATAAACACTGAATTTATAATCTGATATTCTATTTGGCAAATACCACTAAAAATGTACATTATCCAAACACTTTTAAAGTTTTTAAGTAAATTTTTGCCGCTTTTAATGAGGCATACAGATTGAAAGCGATTACGAAAATTTAAGTTCAGAATTATTTCAATTATTGAGTGCCAACTTCAGAGAGGAATTCTCTTCTTTGAATAAGGCGGATGCCAAGTGTCATCAAAAATGACATCCATGAATGTGAATAATCTTTCGTTTGGGAATGTCACAATTTGAAATGTGTTAAGATGGGATTTTAGAAACCCATCATTCTTGTACTTCTTAGGAATCGACGGATGCCATTTTTTCAAATGCATGTAAGCAACTACGTTAAGAACGTCTTCTCAAAATCTCGTATCTTCATGAACTCATTACCATTTTCGAATTTTACATGAGCGAATAAGATACAATCTGTATGATAGTTGCAAATATATCTTGCATGTTTTTCCATAAAATCCTAATCTACTCAATTTAAATTTTTCATTAGTAATTTGAATATTCAGGTCAAGAATTCACTAATGAGTTACAAAGTACATCAAATGTAGGCTGCTTTTTTTTTATGGTAAAATAAAATCAAATATTGGCCTTAACTTGCCCCTTGATATGCTTCTTCAAAGAAACTTTTCATTTGACCTCATACAGAGCAGTTCCTTTCATTACTTACGCTACCTGTTTTCACCTCTGTCAAGTTTTTCCATAATTACTCTACACTAAACTTCCTATGCCGAAAGTTACAATCTTTTTATGAGCAATAAATTATCAATCAATCTCTTCGGAAAAAACAACTGACCAAAATCAATATTTCCCTGTTTGCCAATCGCCAATATTTGTCAAACAACTTCCCGCTCTCTTTAGCTACAAAAATAATAATATTGTCTATTGCTAGGTATTTTTTTCCACAGAAAATGGTATAAAGGGTTCATTAATAAAAGAGAAAGAAATTTAGAAATCTTTGTAGAATCTCAAATTAGATACAGATCAAACTGGCTAAAGTCTTTCTTTGGTTAAGTAATCGCTTCATGCCGATACATTGTCTTATTGATGTTTCTTATTTTACGGGCGAAAGCTCTTATAATCCGAACTCACGCCCTTTCAAAGCGAAATTCTTCTGTATATTGTTTTTAGGGAATGTAATTTGGGCATGTTAAAAATAAGACTGTTTTAGAATGAGAATACTACAAATCATATTTCATTCTATTAATTAATGTAACAAAAAAAAATTACTGGGTATTATTACAATTTCTATTTTGGAAATATGCCAGAAAGGTTCTTATATCTCCTCATTATTTTAAAAATATCTCTTTATTGAAGACTGTTTACAATCTTCTCTTATTTCTTCTCTAGTGAGGATTCCCTCATCGGCGAGTGTGTTCACGGCGGCCGAATATCGGGCGTGGTTGAACAGAGCCCCTTCCACCTCTGCAATCTACGAGAAACTGAAGAGGAGCCGCGAAGTCCTTTACGCCCAGAGGGCAGCTCGAGCCACTTTCAGCGCCGAGAATCTCTTGGACAGAAGAGGAGAGGTGAGCATCCACGGAATCCTTCATCATCACTCGACCCAAATGAGGCCCGATCATCTTCACCATCTCCATTATCACCACCACCAACAACATCATCATCATCATCATCATCCACATGATCTTGTTGCATATGCACCACTCCCTCATTTGGGTAAGATCCACTCGATGCGTAACGTCAACACTCTACGTGTCACGTTTGTGGTGTGCTGACGTTATGCATCGTGTCACGTTCTTGGCATTTCATGTTCATTTAGTGAAAGACCGTTGATAGGATGTAGCCAAATGCTTCCTCGTGTAGTTCTTAGAGATTTGTAGTATCTCCTCTCTATCCTCATCCATCACCACTTATCGTCAATAGGAAGGAATATTTTATCATCAAATCCATACCTAAATTTAGTTAAAAATTTCTTTGGCGTTTATGTGTGTGTTGTTTTACGCTAACTATTTATTTATTGTTAATGTATTCCATGTGAACAATGCGAAATGACACTATTATAATACGAATACTGAAAATGTTTTTCTGCAGTTTCGTTCTCTCCACTCATTAACATTTATGCTAATTTACCTAAATTAATTTTTATATTAAAAACAAGGCTTACACTCTAGAAGATAATTAATGGAGTTAATGCCAATTTCTTAATTTGAGTTTACGTTATCATTTATGTGAATTTACATTACGATTTAAGTGACTCAGACTTTGGCTACTAAATGTTTGACACGCTTTTCCATTATATACATTATAGCCTTTCCACTTTATTCGTAAATTAAATTCTTTTATTCTATTTTCTCTCTGTTGTTATGATCAATGTGACTATAGATTTAAACAGTTTTTCATGGTGGCCATTGTATCATTCTTCTCTAAAACCGAAGAATGATAATCTCCACTTGACGATATATGCACTTTGGTTATAAATACTACACCAGAAATAATACAGTTCGGATATAAGATACACTACAAAGACAATATACAAAGCTGTAATGACCAAAGGGCAACGAAAGTTCCGCCTTGATGTGAACCAATCTGTTTCGCCGCACAACACTTAACGGTGCGCGACTCGATAAAATTTTAACGTATCTGCTTGCGTTAAGAAAAATAATTTTTTTTTTAAAATAATAGTCACAGCTTTTTCGAATGTCCTAGAATAAGGATTTGTAATTTGTTATATTTTATTGAACCCGCCACACATCCTCGGAATTATATCCGGTCGCTTATAGAATGCTCATGTTATATTTGTGATTATTTTGTTTTCTCTCGGAAAGTTTATTTGGGTTTTTTTCCCACACTTTTAATTAACTCACCAACAAGTATGTATATCTGTATGTTACAAATCTTGCAATAATATTAAACCAACTTCCCGACAAACTAGACAGCTGAATAATAATAATTGTAAACTGGAGATGCTCTCCAAGCA
Source organism: Rhysida immarginata (assembly GCA_023313115.1). Classification (NCBI taxonomy): domain Eukaryota; kingdom Metazoa; phylum Arthropoda; class Chilopoda; order Scolopendromorpha; family Scolopendridae; genus Rhysida; species Rhysida immarginata. The sequence goes on along the minus strand of JAHWFO010009480.1, from coordinate 1,259,628 downwards.
TAGGTAATGATTTTTTGATTGAAAACTGGAAGGAAAAATTCGGCGACCTGGATTTGAACCAGGAACCTCGACTATCATGGCCGACGCCTCTACCAATTGGTGTCTAAAAGACAACCAAGTTGTCACGGTTGAAAGCCCAATGGGAGACGGGAACCTGGCCCGCAAATCGAGAATTTCTCCACTCCAAACCATCAGAAAGTTGATGAACTCACTAGTAAATAATAATAATTAT
>JAHWFO010009480.1:1188674-1258996 GCA_023313115.1 Rhysida immarginata | reverse complement strand
ATAATTATTATTATTTACTAGTGAGTTCATCAACTTTCTGATGGTTTGGAGTGGAGAAATTCTCGACATGCGGGCCAGGTTCCCGTCTCCCATTGTGCTTTCAACCGTGACAACTTGGTTGTCTTTTAGACACCTTGAGACAGCTTGGCTGTCCGGGTGTCTGCGATAGCCCAATTGGTAGAGGCGTCGGCCATGATAGTCGAGGTTCCTGGTTCAAATCCAGGTGGCAGAATTTTTCCTTCCAGTTTTCAATCAAAAAATCATTAGACAGCTGAAACATGAAACACACACACACACACACACACACACAGGACTGATGAAAATGCATGTTAAAGGAAAAAATGTTCAAATCGGTTCACCGGAACGCGCTCTAGGGCGCAAATTCATTTCAGTCGTCCCTCCGTAAATCGGCAAGTTAGGCACATTCCCCTCTAACTTTTGTCAAAAAAGAAAGTGTTCAATCTGCAAGTTTGAATTTAATGCAAAACAAAAAGCAATCATATGAAATAGGAATCAAACAGCCGCCTGTAACAATGATTATCCATACTTTCTTTATACAGGGTGTATCAGGTTCGATGGTCATAAAGTACCTAGCGTGATCCTTTGCATGATTACAAACTTAAAGTTCCTTATGCAAAATGTTCAAAACTCAAATGTTAAGGATCTAAACACCACGCGAAGTTTGCTGAAAACCTATCGAAAACCTCATTTGAGGCGTTGAGCGCAAAAGTGGCCCAAGCCGAAAAAAATATGTTCTGAGAAAATCCACAGAATTCTTCCCTATTATGTATGCAAAATGGAATTTAGCGAACTAAATGTATGCAAAATGGAATTTCGCACACCAAACTATGGATGGGCCACAATGGCACTGTAAAAAGCAATCTATCAGCAAGTTATTTCCACATGTTACTCTTTTTCAACATTATTGTTGGTTGGGCCACTATTGCGCTCAACGCCTCATTTAATCTCAACAATTGCCGCCGATTTAATTGTAATCGCCCCTTTGAATTTAATGAACTGCTGGTGCGGAAAGTTCATAAATGACGCAACGACGCAATTTAAATTTTGAGTTTTCGACATTTTCGATAAGGAACTTTAAGTTTGTAATCATACAAAGGATCACGCTAGGTACTTTATGACCATCAAACCTGATACACCCTGTCTAGTGCTTTAATATGATCACGTCTGCAGCTGACGAAAAAGACAGGCGATGGCACTGAAAAGTTACAGATATTTTTATTTGAACTCTTTACTATAAGAGATATTATAAAACATAATGAAAGTGTGGTTTGAAAATATTCTTCTTTTCCTCTTAGTATCTTGTTTCATTATGGCTCAATTTTGAAATATTTCAGAGTAAACAATACAGTTTGCAACAAATCTCTTACATATCTCATCCTAAGTAATTTAGCTCTTAGTACATGAAAAATAGAGAAACATTTGGCGAGACGTTACTGCAGATTTTTGTTTATTTATTTAAACTTCTTACATTTTAAACTAGTTGTTTATAGATTTGAATCATCTTGTGTTCATTTTTCACATGGAATTGCATGTTTAATTAATTTGATTTCAGGTTTCAACTTAATCCAAATGGCCAAAATGGTTTTCGGTGTTTTGTTGATTTTGTTATTTTTTTTTTCCTTTCAGGAGCAGCCTTTCTATTACCAGACGATCGCAGGACGGCCCACGTCGAGATCGTCCCGCGCCGGAGTTCTCGACGCGGCAGCCTTGTCGTCACGGCGAGTGCGTTACCTGCTCGACGACGGTCGCCACATTCCCAACCCCACCCCGGCCAAACCCTCTGAATTCCACGTCCATCTACTGGACATCAATCCAGCCGAGTTCCTCAAATATAGGCCGGAAAAAGAGCCTCTGCCGACGCCTGCTGAAGAGAGCACGGCCGAGCGCACCGGAGACGGCGTCACTCGGGACGACAAGGGCTTCAGTGGACTTCTCTGGGTCCACCTGTTGGCCGGAAGGGGGCTCAAGGCCTCCGACCGCTCCGAACATTACAGGGACCTTTACTGTGTCCTAGAGTGCGATCACGTACACAAAGCGCGCACTGTCGTCCGCACGGGTGACCAGAACTTCGACTGGGACGAAACGTTCGAACTGGATCTGATCAACAACCGCGAACTTGACTTCCTCGTTTACAGTTGGGACCCTCAATTCCGGCACAAGCTCTGCTACAAAGGCTCCATCCAACTGTCGAGCATTCTCCTTGAGTCGCCTGTCCATCAGCTGGCGCTCAAGATAGAGCCCAGAGGCACCCTCTACCTCAAACTGCGCTACACGGATCCGAGACAGACGTTTAAGCGGGTGAGCTCGTCGCGCAAGAGCGGTCTCTTCGGCGTCGACCTGGAAACCGTGGTGAACCGAGAAAATTCCGGGTTCAACGTCCCAATCATTTTGAAACGATGCATAGAAGAGGTGGAGGGCAGGGGATTGGACATCATCGGCCTCTACCGTCTGTGCGGGTCGGCGTCCAAGAAACGGATGCTCAAGGAAGCTTTCGAAAGGAACCCCAGACGTGTCGACACCTCCCCTGACAACGTGCCTGACATTAACGTTATCACAGGTGAACAGAAACTATCTCTCTCTTTTCTTTTAGTCCTCCCCAAAAGCTTGCTCCTAATATGTATTATGGCGAATTTCATTTTTTTTCCCTTTCCAAGATGTTTCTTAAAGACATCCTTAATTTATAGCCATCTAAGAAAACATTTAGAATCCTTTGTGAGCTCTTGTTTAGCATGAAATCCCACAAAGAAAGATTCATTCAATAGACAGCTCATTAGATCTTACCGGAAAAATTTGAAAATTTTTCATGGATTGGATATGAATTAGTGCTTTGCATTATTGCAGTGTTCCGTAGTTTATGGAAACTTCATAATTCAGCTACAAACATTTCATACAAGAAACTATGTTAAGCTGACATGAAAGACATTAAAGCAACCAAGAAATTTTTCTGGCAAGGGTTTATTACAGTGGATGAATATAGTATACAGAGAAAGTTAGAGTCCTAGATACCAGCAACAAAAAATTTGTGTGGAAAACCTTATTCATTCGTGTATGTTGTAACAAATAATGTTGGCTAGATATACAAGAAAATTGCAACTTTGAATTTTTACCTTCATATTCAAACCAGAACTTTCAATTACACTTGTTTGATGTCAATTTGAAATGGCTATCAATTTGGTCCTTATGAAGATGATCGTTTATATTGTAAGAATTTTAATCAGATGGATATTCAAAGACCTTGAGGGTTGGTTTATTAGAACTTTTAGCGTCGACTACTAAGGTCATTTTGCGCCTTTTACACAAGTTATATCTGTACGCAGCCCGGAACAAACACAAACATCCATGCCCACGGCGGGATTCGAACCCACGACCAGGTGGCTCGAGAACTAGATAGCCTACGCCCTAGCCCTCTCGGCCACCTGGCCTGCCCTTGATGAGTGCCTATTATAAATAATGCTCCTAAATATAAGTTGAGGCATACAGTATAATCATAGATTTACAAAGGTTTTATGAAATATGAAAAGAATTGATATTCTTTTGAACAAAATAATATGAGCCACAATCTTCAGTATATTATTTTACGAAATGAGGTAAAAACACGAGATTTAGAAAATATCCATCAACGAGAGATGTTTGTGTTCCTTCTTTTATGACAATGTGATACTTTTAGTAATCATCATGAGTTCATTAGACAAATTTCTACGAGCTAATTAATATTACTGTGACATGTTTATGTCTCTAATCATGTAACCAGGCATTTTTGCATAGCGAAACAGCAATAGGATCCAGTGTATTTTTTTACTTTGTTATCTGGGTCTAATCGAGTGCTTTCACGTTAAGTTTTAGATGAACTGTAGTCTAATATATTTCAGCATGATAGAGAGTAGATACTATCTTAACGATGTCTTTGACCAGGGTTTTTCCGAAAGTAAGAGCCACAGGAGATTTTTTGTTATGTACTGTGAATACAACCACGTCCATATGATGATAATGGTGAAGATTATTCCTTTTATCATTTATCGCAAAGTTACGTGACAGTGACAATATTGTTACAATGTTACGGTCTAGTTTATCAAAGTATAAACATACACCTGGAGAGTATGAGTAAAGAAAATATCAGGTTGTTGCAAAAGTTTTTTCCGGATTTTTATTCCAACACAAAAACGATTCAGCTCATGCAGATGCCAGGCAATGGTTGAAAAGTGAATCTTGAACTGTTCTGCGAGTTCCCTCGTTGTTACATTGTGATCTTCATCAATTGCTTGGCGTAGATCACCATCTGAAATCATATATGATTGACCGACCAGAGAGGCGCATCTTGAAGAGTGCTATCTCCGCTTCTGAACCGGTGATACCATTCTTCTATTGTTCGTAAACTAACAGTGCCATCACCTAAACGTTGGCAAATGTTTCGGTGACATTGCGCAGCACTGATCTTTCCAGAATACTCGTAGAAGATTATTGCTCGAATATGCTCGCGTGAAAGGTCCATTTCAGACCGTTGATGGCACTCACAGATGTATAGTCAGAAAGTTGATTCTTGGATGTAATATAGCAAAGATATTCAGGAATCGAATGCAATAATTTGTTTGAAAACATATGAACACCCCCCCTCGGAAAATGAGCCCTTCTTGAGCATGGGTTCTAGAACCGGAAGAAACTTTTGCAACAACCTGATTATTTTTGAAATGTGATGACGTTACTTCGAAAGAAGTAAATTGACATTCGGATATTTTACATATAGTAAACTTCGCTGTTTTCGAATGTCGAATAAAAAAATGAAAGCGTTCTCTAAAAGAATTATTAAATACATTGTTGGTAAGAACTTCTAGGAAGAGACTGGAGTTGTATGTCGGGTTACTCAGCATTTAAGAGTAAAAGGGAATTTCACAAATAGCAATTACTTGAATTAAAAAATGATTCACCCCATAAAATGAATAAGCCTAGTAATAATAGTCTTGCAAATAGTAGATTATGCAAAATGTTAGTTTTACTCTTGTACGATAGAAAGTGCCTCAAGAGAGTTTTTTTGTTTTTTTTTTTATGTTCATGCCTCTTTGATGTTAATAATTAAATTTTCTACATTTAATTTATATTTGTGTAAGAAAATTAAATTGGACTAGTAATTTCTACATCAAATTCTAGAAAAATAATAACAATTATAAAAAAGCGTAATGAAAATGGTAGGTGGTCAATTTTATAGGGGCCAAATTCACATTCAAATGAAGATGATTTTTCTGGGTCTTTTATTCTTTTTTTTTATAAAATTGAGGATAAAATTATTTTTTAATTTATTATTTTTAGCAAGCAACAAATTCATAACTCTACGAAATTTCTTAATATGTATGATTTCTTTTGCAGGGGTTCTAAAGGATTATTTGCGTGAGCTACCAGAGCCACTGTTCACCAAGTGTCTTAACCAGATGCTAGTGGACGCTTTGTCTGTGTGTCTTCCAGAAGACCCTGATGGAAACGCCAAACTTATGTTCAGCATCCTCGATTGCCTACCAAAAGTTAATCGGGTAAGAAACAACAATGAGATGCAACAGATACAGATCCAACAGTCTGCTTCAGGTCAAAACACTTCTGATTGCTTTCATTGGGTGCACTGTTCTGTTTACAGTTATTGACTTAGACATTCGCCCTTTGTGCCTCCTTGTTTTTTATGGAAATAACTGTAACATTGAAAACCAATTTAAATGTTTCAACTGAGTTTGACGTTAAACATTAAAAATTAAAAGTTAAATTTAACATTAAAAACCTTTGCCCTTCCATATGAAAGTCGAATTTGGGTAAACAATTGGGCTTTTCATCTGGAAGTTAAATGGAAATGTTCTTTTTCCTATGAGATATTTGGTCTTTAATGTGGCCCTTAAAGCAGCAGAAAATGTGTCATTTATTTTCTTTTTCATTCTATTTCTTAAACAGATTATTAATAGACTCTGTCTCAGAATTGAAATCATTTTTAGAATGGAATCTAGGATGAAAATCGTTTCTAAAAAGTAATAGAAACATCACTGATAGTTGAGTTCCATTTGTTCCCCAGTGTACTTCTCCATCAAAATTTTAAGAACTTCCTAATGCCTTTATTTTGCATATCGCCTAGACAATGCAATAGTGTAACAACTCAGACTTTTCAGATGTGATAGAATATTTTAATACATCTTAATTATCATTCACCATTAAAATCAATTTTCTTGAGGAAGTGAATTTGTAAAAACAATCTGTTAAACAAATGTTAAAATGTTAACTGGTTTATTAAGTGGTACTTTGAGTCGTAACAACACTACTGTACTGACATGGCGATATTTATTTTTATTTTCAGATCTGTTGAAAATACTGTACTGTAAATGGCTCATTAAAATATTTTCTTCTTAGTGTTCCTTGATGATGCTGATGGACCACTTGAAGTTGGTTGTTTCTCAGAGCGAGAGGAACAAGATGACCCCACAGAATCTCGCTCTCTGCTTTGCGCCAGTTTTGCTGATCCACACAGACTCCTCCACGACAACCGTTGACTTCCAAACACCTGTGCAGGTGCTCAAATACTTGCTGGAAATATGGCCCTCGAAACAAGGTAAATGTATCAATTTGATATTTTGCTAAATAGCTCATTTGGGTTCATATGCTTATTATTGTGAATCATTGGTCTGAAATACTGCCTTCTTTTATATACTGGAGTTGAACATTCCCTGAACAAAATCCTTAATACTTGAAATGAAAGAATTTCCACACTGCTGCATGTGCACTTTCATGATCATTCACATTTTGCATTTATCTTCATTCTGTTCACAGCTGAATTGAGTGTTCATGTTTGGAGTTTGTATTCAGATTAAAGTGAAGAGTACGCTTCCTTTTATTAACGTGTAATAACAAATATGAGAAGGGTTCGTTTAGATTTTGGTTAGACGGAATAAACAAAAGGTTTCACCCATTTGGCTTCAAAGTTCTCATGGTGCTTTATTAAAGACCATCTCAACAGAGAATTTCCTCGTTTCATATTTGGCATATATGTTAAAATTGTAGCTTCATTCATATGAGAATACATGAAGTTTCATTTTGCTTCCTCTCACAATCTTTGAACGTTCAATTTCTGAGTAGAATTTCAGTAAAGTTAATGGGATCAGGTAAATGGAGATAATTAAAAAGTAGCCTCTTTTGGATTAACATTGTAGTAATAGGAATGCAGGGCAGTAGCTTCACAAATAGCTGAAGTTGAAATTGTAAATTGATGGTGGTAGAATAAATTTTTATTTTAAGAACTGCACTTTCACAAGTCATGAACGATGTTTGAGTGATGATGGATAATAGAAAGAACATGGCATTTTAGAGATTAAAGGGATTATTTCGGCATCTGCAGTAAATGGACGGTGGGCCAGGTTGTATTTTTTTCCCCACCATGTTCAGTAAACGCCTTGGAAATTGGTAGTTATCTTCATCACCAAAAATTTGGGCAAACTTCTATGGTTACTGTAATATTCAAATTTCGAAGGCTCTATCAAATACTTTTAGGCTCTTCGATTGAATCATACGCTCGCCCCAAACAATAGGTTCACATTCTGATATTAGGCAAATTATTCCATATTCTTTACAATTATAACAAATTAAACTATAAAGAGCAAGGTTTAAAACTGTTAAGTGGACTGGTCAGTATAACGGTGCTCCTTCAAAGTTGAAGCAATTCCAAAAGATGTAACAGTCAGTAGCTTCATGACGAATTTTAGCCTAAATGAAGTTAATTTAAAGGAGATATGAGATATCGAATGAAAAGATTCGGTCGGAATCTTTTCATTCTTGTTACTCAGTGCATTCAATGTTGTAGGCAATTCTTTAGACATTAATTAATGTCGTTACATTTACTTATATCAGTCTTCAGCTTCCGAATATTACTGCTTTTTCCATGCAGTATTTTTTATGTTTTCTCTTACGTTCTTGTCTTCTCTTTGATCACTTGATAATGACAAATTAATATTTTGAAGAATGCCTTCTTTTCGGATTAGATACACGTTAAAATTTCTGCTATGTAAATTGCAATAGCTCTTATATTCTTTCTTGAATTTTGTAGAAATTTGTATTCCTTTTAAGTATAATGAATAACATATCTCAGGGTGATTAGTATAGAGTGATCAGTGATCAGCGATCAGTATAAAACATCCTAACTTTCTAGGAAGATCACTGTTTCCTTCATTGTGTCAATCTACTATCCCTTAATTGCTGATAGATTTCACAGTTGGCAAACTTCACTTAGGTCGTAAAACATGGTGATCACCATATATTCGTTTGAGATTCTTCTTTGCGTTTTCCCGTATATATATATATATAATTTTTTCACATCACAAAGTTCCGGCAAAGTTTTCCATCCTTTGTTATTCAAAATTTTACTTGAGCATAACTTGATTGTAGATGGCTCCTGGATCGCAAGGTTGATATATCTATTCCAAGGTAGAGAATATAAGTCAACAGTTTAAACACTTTTTGTAATTTTACAAACATGTAGTATTTGGTTCTTAAAAACGTTGTGACCATCAGTATCAAATTTTCTGGAAATACGAGAGAGACAATATTACGAGGAAATGTCAGACTGCCGTTGTATGCATGATGTTTGACAATTTTTTTGTGCACTTCATTTGCGACCTCCAGTTTATGGGCAAAATATATTCAAAATAAGATCCTCTACCACCCCTAAAAGTTTGTACACCCTGTATAGGAGCGAATATTTTTCACCATTCATAGTTTCTTGGTAAATTTTTTTCCTGTTTTGAATTACACGTGAAAGTTACAAAATAGATAAGGTTACCATACTTAATTATGATTGCTTCTTGAGTGCATTCGTGCATGTATTGAGGGATAGTATTAACTGTGGAAAGTAAAATTTACAAAAATTTATAGCTGTTCAGATTTCACGCATCAAGAACATGATTTGTGAGCAAATTAAATTTTCGCAGACATGCCGAGAATGAATTGATGAAAGAGCTGATGATATTTTAAAATGGGATGTTTTTTATCCATTTATAATCCTCTTTCTGTATGCGCAGAATCCTTAGTCGTCACTTTTGTTTGTAGATAAAGAATCCATATTCTTAGGACAACTTAGTAGGTTAATTGCTGCAATGAATCACTTACTACCTGTAGCCATCTCAATGTCTTTTGGAGTAAATTATTTTGAAAAATCACTTCATCTAATTGGTCATCGGCGTATTATCCCGTCTTTTATGTTTATTAGTATAAATTATAACTTTGTATTCGTCTTATTTATTTCAAAGATCATTTTAAAGACCTTAATATATGAATAATGAATATGAAAAGGTTGCTGGGTAATAAGTATCCTGCAACTTAGCCTTTTATTTTAAAAGTTGCCATATAACCAGGTTCAGAGGATTCTGTACTTTAGTCAAAAGATGTTATTTACTAGATGGTTTGAATATTTTGTAAAATTTCTTAGAATGTAGTGATGCTCCAGAGCAAGATCATCATATTGAGTGCAGCCTCTTATGATACTGTACACCATCAATAAAAAGCATTAATCATTATCATTCATTTTGATTTCCTCAGCATTTCAATAAACTCTCTCTCTAGACTGGCCTTAATATGAATACTCGTCTTTCTGTAAATTTCTTGCCACTATCACCCTCAATTTAAAAATTTGATGGCAGCATGCTCCCCTGATTGTTGAAAATCGGGCAGCCAAGATTGAAATTGATCAATAAAACGAATTCATAATCTGTTAAATACCCCGTGACACAAAAATACATGAATATAGGCTGTGTTCACTTGGTATCGACTGACTTTTGTATTATACGGTATATCTTAAAGGTATAATTCACCAAATGTATCTTTTAGGCCAATTTAATATGGTTTTTCTTACGTTTGTGTCTTTATTTTTTGAAACGTCCTCGTAAATACTGGATGGGAGCAACTGACATTTCGAGTACCTCTATTGTTTTCGATTATCTTAAAAATATCAACAATTATCTCCTGTCCCCTTGTGGACTTTACATATTGCTCTTCTAGCTCTACCTTTAACTTCAAACCGTTTTCTAAATCATAAAAAATTTATTCCAGTTTATATTATGGAAATTCTGTTGAAAAACCTCGAACGCTTTTCAGCCCAGTTTCGCCTTTTGTAACCCTCCTAATTAAGGATAGTCTGCCTTTATACTTATCAATTTGAATTGATAATTAAAGTGAATTTTTTTTAATTTTAAATTTTCTTTAGCATTGTGGAATCATTGTCTGTTATGATATGGAGATTATCGTGTTTGTTATAAGTTTTTCAGATGCCCTGGAATAATAAATATTATAAAAAAAAGCCCGCCAACCATTTCAAATATGCTTTTGGTTATTAAATGTAATTTTTATGATCTAGAGAGCATTTATTGTGTCATTTTTTGTTAAGAGTTTTTATTGTTTGGTGATTTTTCTTAGTTGCTTCCGTTAGCGATGATTTTAATCCTGTTTCGTACGGAATCTGGAATGGAATATTAATTTAGTTAACAGTTTTATTTCCGTATTTATAAAGAGACTGTCAAGTAATAATGTCTAATTCCGCGTAATTCGGTTGTCTGTGAAGTGCAATTCGTGATTAAACCTCGCACAAAAATCACAGGGAACAGACAGAGAAACCGAAAAATTCATTTAAGTTACCAAGGTCACTAATTTACTTTATATATATAGCATGATATAGCTTGTTGTGAAACTCTTACCCGTTTTCTTATGGTATATAACTGGCTTCAGAGCTCTTCTGGGTGTATCTTTGGTTTATTTTCTGATTTTTACATTTTGGAGTGCTTTGTCAAACTCTGACCATAGCATTCGGTCGGGGTTTCTTTTTTTTTTAATCTTCATCTGAACTTGCTTCCTTCACTGTCATTGTGAATATACTGATATCTAATTTCTCTCATTATATTTAAATCTCTATACTACCTGTTGGCCTAATCATTATCGCTCAACAATGACAGAAAATTATGACTCATGTTTTGGTTTTGTTAATTATCTGGTTCCTGATGTCAAAATTTTAAAGATGCAGTTTTCAGAATTTGTTAAATTCAGTGTGTTTTCCTATGGAAAAAGAATTCTCATAGATACAGTTTCTCCTTTGCTCCATACGAAAAGATTAGGCAACCAAATGCAACTCTCCCCTTATTCCAGCCAGGCTCTAACCGTCTTTGGTTGAAGCTTAAGATAAGGATGGGCGCATTGAAGATGAAATATTTATCACCGTTAGCCTCAGTAGACATGGCTGTGTTTCAGATGATAGTGTATATCATCTATGGATAAATGGTTTGGACATATAGAATAAATAAGTAAAGAACGGTGGAATAAATGTTTGTATGCTAGGCGTGTGGATGATAGTTGTGAGAAGAAGACCAATGAAAGCATGGAGGGATCGACCGTAAGACTATTTGAGGTTACATGGTATTGAAAGTTTGGCATTGTACAGGGTGTCCAAAAAAGTCTGGTAACATGGCAGATATCTCAAAGCTGCCAGGTAGGCGAGATCTAATGAGTGTGGTTTATAGGTAATAGGGGGTGGGGAAATTCATTGCCGCACTCAAATTTGACTTTGATCCCCAAATTTAAGGTCATCCATTTGATAACTCGAAACTATTAAAGATAGAGAAAAATTTCCAATTGCTACGCTGTAGAGCAACACCACCCTTTTTTAATCACACCCTTCCCCTTGAAAGATTTTGAGAAAATGGGCGAGAAAGAGTCACTCAAGGTCAGGTTGGGCTGGCCAGGTTGGCTGAGGTTTCTAACACATTTGAATTGCATTGAAGCAAATGGATGACCTTAAATTTGGGGGGTCGAAGTCAAATTTGAGTGCGGCAATGAATTCCTCACCCCCCTAATACCTATAAACCACACTCATCAGATCTCGCCTACCTGACAGCTTTGAGATATCTGCCATGTTACCAGACTTTTTGGATACCCTGTATAACAGAACGTTCCTTAATGAGGAATGAATGCAGATGAAGCGAGGATGTAGATGTTTGGTATCATTTCATGGAGTGATTTAATCCCATATCTATTCTTCCGGGAGGATTACCTAACTTGCAGTTGATGTTGTTCCTTGTGTTTTAGCTTTCTTATTTTACCTATATTAACTATGAATAATGAAAATGAAGTTAAGAGAAAACAGTCTGTCTGGGTGGAAAATATTGTTATTGCTCATCAAGATTACTTCTGAACATTCAAATGACAGAATATCCTGATCATTTAAGAAAACGTTGTCTTTGGAAATTATTAGTTCTTTCCAATAACTGAAAATTCCATTGGAAATTTATTAAAGTGTTCCTGAAATTCTCCCATTCTATTGCTGCAATAACTGATTGGTTGAAGACTTGTGTGTTAAACCTCTCATTCGTTTTTCCATTGCTCTCCTGTCAGCACCATTACAGATTATACTCTTTAGATAGTGTTAGGTTATCTGCAGTAACTTCTCCACTAATCCATAAATACTGTAGGCTATAACTTGAAAGTAGATGAAAATAGAAAAGAAAAATTTCGCCACTTCTATTCAAAACAGAAATCATAAGCTTCCAACTCACAACTCAAGGCAAACTGAGAAACCACCGACATAGATACTGATGTCACTTACATGTCGTATACACTAATTGTCACCAACTATGCATAATTATTACAGTAAATCTGTTTCACAGAAAAAAAGAGATTTTTGGAAAATAAGATTAAGAAAGAAGAAACTATGTTTTAATAAAACGGTTTCTATAACTTGGATTACATGTGTTGGATCTTTTAAGTAAACTTCTTTTCATATTAGTCTTTACGGGGGTTTTTATTAGAAATTAATGCTAACATATATGTGAATAAGTTATGGAGAACTGAATATCAGTAGTTTGATGAAAAACAAACCTAGGGTTTAATTGCACTTTTGACTTATAATTGTTGCTAAGTTGTAATTTGCTTGGTACGACAAAATATAACTTATAAAATTGTAGACATTTAGCTTACTAGCAACTGTTCTAGTAATGCAGCTTCCAGTGAATCAAGCAGAATGCTCATCGTTTGTTTTCCTCAGGCAGTGATTATATAGATAAATGTAATGCATTGTGCTTGAAGAAGTTTAATTAATTATGTGGAAAAACCGTACGAATTATAGCATTTAACTAATTAAGTTCATTTCATTATTTAACAAAGTTATGCCAGGGTTGATTGGGAGATCGCTATAAGTTGTACAAGATATCCACAACTATTATGCTCTAGATATAATACTTTTCATTCAGGAGTTTTCTTAACTATGAAAATTATTCCAATGTTTCCTCCAAGTTAAAAAAAAAAAAAAAGTTGAGAAAAAGGATGCTATGTCCCTTTTTAAGTATCTCTTTTCACCTCACGAGAAATGTAAAAGTAAGAGGAATACGATAATGATTCATTATTGGTGCCCTTATCATGATCTTTCCCTATAAACTTTTCTTGATTTTTGCTGGTAGCTGGCATTTTGAAGCAAAGTATTAGGATGATTACAACGCTGTAAATTTCTTCTTTACCTATCATATTTAGGGTATGTAAAGAAAAGAAGATGAGACAAAAATAAAATAATAAATGAAAATTGAACACAGGGTGGTAAGATCCTGAAAAAAAAAGAGTGAAAGTGGTGTCTGATCATCAGAATCATGTGTAGTAATGGGAAAAAAATTGAGGGTAGCTAGAGGTTGCAGTAACTGAGAAAGTTCTGTGAAATTAAATCCAAACTCTTGAAAGTTACGCGTTTTGTGAATGTGGAAAGTTGTGCTGCATGGTAGAACCGATGATAAAGTGACTTGGATGTGTTTGTAGAAAAGATAATCGTGAATTGTTGTATTAAGGAGAGAATGGCAGTTTCACTCTTTTTTTGACAAAGGATAGCCTCTATCTGAAACGTCAGCTTTTTTCAGGATCTTACCACCCTATGTTCAATTTTCATTTATTATGATATTTAAGCATTTCCATACCTTAAACTGTCATAAAAATTATTGCGGATCACACAGCTTGACTCATTGAATTCCTGTACATCTTGTTTGCCTTTTCTTTCTATTGGAATCTTCAGGTCTTTCTCCACTGCAGACCATTCTGAAATCTCGTTCTGTATTTTTTACTCTGTAAGCATATGATCATTTGTCGAATTTTGCCTAAGTCTTTATGAATTTTGTCGAATTATGGTCTTAGGATTATGTCTTCTTTTGCCATCACTTCCTTTTGCGATTAATATCTGAACCATCTAATTGCTTCCTTTTGTAGTAAATATCTAAATATCTTTCCATGTGTTGGTATTTTCATTGTCAATGAAGTATCGAAATGTAATTTTGATTGGGGTTCAAGTGTCATTTCATAAAAAAAGTCTCTGCAAATATCAGTTAACTTTAAAAGTTTCAAATTTTTAACAGTCCTCTGCACTTTCCTAATGCTACCCATTATGTTAATATTCATTTTTCATATTGAGTGGACACATATATAGATTTTTGTTAATTAAATTTACGTTTTAACCAGAATTGGTTAATTGCATAAAATACAGTATTTATGATAAGCGGAATTCCTACAAAAGAAACATGTGCAAACCAATGAGTGTAATAATGCTCCTGAAAGTTAATACAATATACAGGGTGTATGTGAAACCTTGTCACAAACTTGGAGGGGAGGTAGTATGGGTGATTCTAAGCAAAAAAGTTCATATGAACATAGGTCCGAATTTGAACGATAACTGAGATATGAACAGAAATAAAAATGCCGCCACCAAGATCAACAAGTTAATAACTCTGGTTCTGTAAAGCCTACAATAATGAAATTAGGCGGAATAACAGGGTATATAAAACTGTATATACCGTTAAAATTTGATCGAATTCCAACAAGAAATTTCCGAGTTACTCATTCAACATCATAACACGTGTTCACTTGTGAGTACTAACCAGCACTTGTTACAATTTTGACTGCGTAACTCGGAAACTTCCCGCTGGAATTCGACTAAATTTTAACGGTACACACTGGCTTATGTATCCTATTATTTTTACAAATTTCATTAATCTAGGCTTTACAGAACTTGAGTTATTAACTTGTTGATCTTAGTGGCGGCATTTTTATTTCTGTTCATATCTCAGTTATCGTTCAAATTCGGACCCATGTTCATATGAACTTTTTTGGTTAGAATCACCCATACTAACTCCCCTCCAGGTTTGTGACAGGGTTTCAGATACACCCTGTATAATAATAATTTCATGAAATTTTTCTCAGATTGTAGACATGTTTTCAATAGAATGGAATGTTCTGGAATAATGGGGAGTTTAAATATCAAATGAGCTGTTTTCAATTGATTATTGAATTTGTTTATTCATTTAAGCTCTTTTTTAAGAATTTCTGTGTATGAATGTGATACACTGTTCAGCAGTCAAAACATTATAGGTGGGTATAATAGATCAATCGACTGTTCCCAGCAACCGGTTGGTGCATAACTACTTGACATAATTGAAAGCGGAAATAGGAACAGAATGTGACTTTACAGAGCTTGATAAAGAAATGATTGTTAGCTCCGACCGTACGGTGGAAGCATTGCAGAAAATGTACCATCTGAACTTTGACGTGAGTGCCTAAAATGGAAAGATAAAGGTACGAGTTATAATAAGCGGGCCAATAATGGACCCCACGAAATCAAACAGTTTTATCGGCTACCAGGTGGGCCACTAGATCCAGGCTTCTATGGCCATTAGATGGGCCATGGTGGAGAAACTGATTAAGGAGTTTAACCAAGGCATATCTATATTTGTGTCTAAAACTACTGTTCACTGACCCCTGTTCATATGAGTCTCCAGAGTGGCATTTATTCAAAGTTCAAATGCTTAATCGACAACTGCCAAGTTTGCATCTGAACGGAAGGTTGGACCATCAAATTTTGGAAGAAGGCCGCCTTTTTCCAATTAATTACTTTCCTGGCCACTGTGTTGTCTTCCAGATATCAATCTTCCCCCACCTACTGAGCTTCCGTGGGATTATCTGGATCGACAGTTTAGTTTCTAGATCCAGTACTCAGGAATCTTGATGAACTACAGAATCTCTAGTGCCAGCTTAGCTCAGCATCTCTCTGAGAACTTTCACCAGCTTATCGAACAATGCCTGAACTGCACTGCTGGTAGCACGAGGGGAGTTACAATGTTTTGGCTGTATAAAATGTATTTTACTTATGAATTAATGTAACCATTATGGATAACATACTTTAAATTTGGTGTTTATATTTTCCTTTTTTCTGTCTATCTTCTTAGGAGGATCCGGAAGTGACGAAAGCAACAACGGGCAGAATGCTGATCAAGGTGGAGAGTCGTCCGAGGCGAAGAAGGAAGGAGAGAGCGACCAAGGCGGAGGAGGCGGTGCAGGAAGCGAAGGAGGAGATGAAGATGGAGCTTCGACTTCCTCCGCCAAACCCTTAGTCACGTGGTCAGGACAGCAGCGTCTCCTTCCTGAATCGTCGTGCTGAAGAAATGGCATCTTACAAAAGAGTTTGGTGTTTTTATTTTTCCTCCAGTCTGCGTTAGAGAAACGGTGAATGTCACACACAAAACCCCTCAAAGGTCTCCGCTGTTGTGGCTCATCGCCGGCAGAGGGAGTCAATGTTATCTCGTCTCGTGCGAGAGGAATCCGTGATTCGCGTCACATCGGGTTAAGTGAAAGTTCAAATTATAAATATAAAAATGGCTGCAGTTGTTGTTGTTTCCTCCCTCGATGGAACAATCAAAAATGCCCAGGTGTGGTTTGTTTCTCCTTAGCGGCGTCGTTCCTAATTTGCACGGCTCCAATTGTTTTTTTTTTTATTAACGGAGATTGTACAAGACAAAAAGAAAACGTACAAACCATATAAACAAATAATCTTGTTTAAGAATAAAAATGGCGGTTGCAAAATGACGTCACAAAGTCCAAGTTTTCAGTTCCATTGTCACGTTGCTACAACTCGTTCATTCCTGGGTGAAACTCAGAAGAAAATTAAAACTTATGATTTTCTCCCTCCCATTAACCCCTCAAAAGCAAATTCAGCTCAAATAGCTTCTTACCTCTATGTTTCAAGAAAAAGAGAGAAAACATCTACCGCCTGTTTCATCGGAGCGCAATTTCGATGGTTGTGAAGCAAAATAAATAGATATATAAAATAGATAAATAAATAACTCCCCTATCCCCCCAAAAATAAAAAAAAAAACATGGTTTCTCAAGAAAAAAAAAATCACAAAATAAGGTTAAAAAAAAAACCCAAAAAAACCCAAAAAACCATTGAATGCGATGCAATAATCGGCACAGCATTGTTGTTGTTGTTGTTGTTGTTGTTGTTTTAATATTTTTTTCAAAGTATCATTACTATTATCAATTACATTGTTTTCAACTTTTTCAACTTCATAGTCATAAAAGGGAACTTAGTAGGGTGTTTTATTCCAGAGGCTACCTTTATATTTTTTAAATTTGCTTTCGAGGTTTTAAATTTATGGAATTGTTTACAATACATATGCAAATGAAATTTAAATTTGTGGACAATATTTAATTATGTTTTTTTTTTTTATTAATAACATTTTTAAATTAAGAAATGCTCAGAAATTTTTTCAGTAAAACAAAATCAAATTCTTATTTTATTATTATTATTATTATGATTTACTTTTATTTCCTCACTTCTCCTTTTCTTTATTTTCGCTCAGAAACTTGTAAAGGTCATCGGATGTTTGATGATTCTCCTTATTCATTTACTTCTTTCTTCTACTTCTCGAAGGTTTGGTCGCTTCCATTTCACTTGATTTTCATGGTTTCCATTTTCTTTCTCATAGACGGTTTTCTCATTCTTATGATCTTTGTTTTAACGTGTGGGTTTGACGATATTAATTAGCAGCAAGTCGAACTCTTTTAACATAAATGAACAACAATATTTAAATTAAAAAAAAAAAAAGAAAAAGACAAACAGCAACCAACAACCCTCCCCAACAATTGCAGAAAGATTTATGGTGCTATTTAATTCTTCGTAACACAACCAACGTTTTACACTTTCCTTTATTGTTTTTTAATCCTGTTTTTAAGTTTTTAAACGTCTAGGGAATTTCTTGCAGTGACGTCACCATTGTTATTCTCCTCGCCATCATGGAACCAAAGTGGAACCAATGAGCATTTATATATGTATATATGTATACATCTATATACACACACATATATATATGTGCATACATATATATGTATACATTTATATATATTTTTTCTGCATCTCTCCAGTTTTCCCTTCTCGAAAACTAAACGACATGATAACGTGTCGATGGGAAGGAGAGATTCTAACAATTCTCATCTCGGTGCTTGTTTTCTTCTAAGATGAGAAATGCAAATTAAAATAAATAAATAAATAAAATAAATAAAATTACATCCCTCTCTACCTTTTCCCATCCACCTCCGACTTTATTGATTAACTGAAATCATGTTAACTCCTTTCTCCCTGACAGGTGGCCTCTACCCCTTACAACATGGCCGCCTTTATTTTCTACGTGAATCAGTAGTAGTCGATGTTTAGGTGACTTCCTTTTTATTTAATTATTTTTTTAATTTAAATAAATATAAAAAAGAAACCAAAAAATTTTTAATATGACATCAGCAATGTTTACAAAAGAAGAGTAGTTGGTCTTGTCTTTACATTTCTTAGTCTGTGTTTTGCTTCCTTCATATCAATCTCATCGTAAATCGATTGCAGCCGAAATTTGGGAGAAGAAAAAGGAATAAGGTTAATAACGTGTATATTTGAAATATATCTCTATATACAACCTCTGACAATTAAGTTCGGTGAATGACGTCACACCCTAATCTGTGCGAGCTTTACGCGAGTAACAATGCAGTCATTGTTTAAGCAAGTACAGACAGGTCACGTTTGTGCGTGCAATGGTTTAGCAGATGCTCGTTTCTTCAGTTGAAGGTGTAGCGTGCGCACGTAACTGTGGATAATGGATCAAAGAGGAACACTGCCGTAATCGTGCAACAGTTTCTGGCCAACATAGGGGTCGTATCCATAGCTCATCCACCTTATTCACCAGACTTGGCACCGGCAGACTTTTTCTTGTTCCCACGCCTGAAACGGGCCTTAAAGGGACACAGAATTTGCGGACATTCCAGACATTCAAGCAAATGTGACACGTGAACTTAAAGCCATCCCTAAGGAGCTTCCAGGACTCATACACCCGATCCCAAAAGTATATTGCCTTCCAGGGTGATTATTTCGAAGGACAATAAAGTAAATGTGGCTCTATCTGTTTTGCATTTTGTTGTGTGAACTCATTCACCGAACTTAATTGTCAGAGGTTGTAAATATGAAAAGATCAGATAGAAAGATCCGGTTAAGAGTGTATTTACTTAGAAAAGATCGACATTGTCACAAGAGGGAGCCACGGGTCTTTCCACCCACGCCAATTCTTGTCGTTCATCCGAGTAAAAATCAATCATCGCCCAATAAATAACCTACTGCCAATTTTACTACAGAGAACGCGTCAAACGAAGTTATTTTGGCTGAAAGGCAAGCGTTAGGGTTTTGTTTTTCTCTACAAGTCAAACAATGGAAGCTGAAAGTTAAATGTTCGGTTGAGTAAAAAGAGAAAAAAAAACAAAAAAAAAAACAAAAAAAAAAGTTCGATTAGCAAAAGCTGTCTCCTCCCCTCTTAACTTTGTCAATTGGATATATAATTCTGAAAATTAAAGTATAGTTTAAAAAATTCATGTAATTTTTATAAAATTAAAAAGAATAAAAAAGTATATTTAAAAATTATAAATTAAAAAAAAAATAAATAAACACCACTTTATTACGAAGTGAAATTGGCTTTCACAAAAAGTATTCATTTAAAACTTATACCATCACCCAATCAGTATTCGAATCATCATCGGGCATTTTATTAAAAGTTCTCCACCTTTTCCTTTGTCTCGCGGGCTGTGAGACAGTCAGCGAGAATTTACTGCTAAAAGGAGATTAAAAGATCTCAGAACGCAAAAGAGGTGCATAGTTTTCTCTAATTGATGAAATCTTTACGGTGCCTTCGCTTTGACCAATAGTTAGGCTTCTTCAAAGGGTTTTGCTTCAGTAGTCCGACTTTTTAGACAAAAAAAAAAAGGGAAAGAGTCCTCATTCACAGTCATCATCATCATCCACTAGCCACCAAAAACGGAACCATTTTGCTCTGTTGTTGTCCATTGGGGTTGTTGCTCATATTCGTACAGCGCTGTCAAACACTTTTGTTTTCAGTCTCGTCGGATTAAGCTTATTCTCCTCTTCAATCTGATCCCAACTCAATTAGACTTATCACCCATCACGTTCCGTTTATCTTTTTACCTTCGCTCCATAGAAATTCTGATTTCTTTTCGTTCTACTTTAATTTTCATTTTTTGTTAATCTATTAACAAATGACCATTAAGGGTCTAGTTAAACTGTCATTTTTTTCTACTTTGATAACAAGTGAATTTAAAATTTGAAGTATATGAAATCCTTTTCTTGGTGTCTTCTTCTTGGATTTCTTAAATCCTTATCCTTTCCTAAGATTGAAGATATTGAAGATATTTCGGATACTATTTGGATTTCATTTTCTCCCCATTATTATGATTGTAGGACTTTCGTCAAGATTTTTTGCCTTTGAATTAGCTGTAGTCATTAAAATGAAGTCTGCTCACTCCAATTCTCTTTTCCCCCCCTCTTTTTTCTGAATAATCTCTTATTAGAATACCAAACAAATGATCTATTTTGATTAAATTCGTTATCAACCTTCATCCTTTTTCATTCTTTCACATTATTCTAAAAAAATTGAAATATTTTTACGCACACAAATTTGAGCTCCAGTGAATTGAAAAATTTTCTTTCGTTCTACTTAAGAACTGTGGGCTCAAATTTTATTTGCCATTAAAGAGATTTTTTTTTAAATAAGGTTAGGCTCATTTCATTATCGATTTGTTTTTTATATGCAATTCAATATTTAAAAAAAATCAAATATTTGTAATTCTAAATTCCCATTCTTTAGAGAAGAAAAGCAATCTCATTAAACACTCGAGAAGACTCCCTATAATTTTGCAGTAAAAAAATAACAAAATGTACATGCCTATGAAAACGACAAAATTTAATAATAAAATTTTTAAAACCAAAAAAAAAAAAAACCTGACAGTGTTGCGCTAGCTTCTACCTTTCTGTATTTCAGCTTCAGAAATATATGAAGAAAGGTTTGCATTTTGACCCTTTTCTAAGGAGAATCGGGTGTCAACCCCTTCACCACCACCTACCGCACAGACAAGGGTGGCTTCTTTTTGTGTCGTTTTTCATGTTTTTCCCTAGTCCACACCCATATACCGACTTCCTTAACCCAAACCTATTTCCTCAACCTCGTTGTTACTTGATGTAAAGGATTTTTAAACCCATTGAAACAGATCTCTCTGATCAGGCAATAATTTTTAGGGGTTTTGGTTACTCACATCTCAAGCCTTGAGCTAGTTGAATTGAACTTCGATTCTTTGAGTTGTTTTTTTTTAAATACTTTTTTACTCAACAGTATTAGTAGAGGTCTCGATGTGTCGTATGTCGGTTTGTAGCACAATTCAGAGAGAGGCCGCTTTCAAGGTTGTTTTTCAGTTATTTCTATGCGGAAAAGGCTTTCTTGATCGACGTGTGTCTATGTGTGTATCATGCCCAATACACCTTTACTACTAAAGGATCTGTTTGGGTTTTCAGTTCAGGTTCTTGGTCGTCGCCTATATAATTTCATTATTCTATATAATTTCTTAAACACTTTGATAGAATGGTTTTTGCGTTGAAATTTCCCTTTGAACTTCAGGTCTCTCGACAGATGGATCCCCCTTCCTCCCATTACTCTCTTTCATCCCTAATTTCAGTCGTTTAGTCTATGGGACGCGATTCTCATTAGTTTCCGTGTTTTATGTTCATTTGTTTCACCTTTGGAGCACTAAGATTCACCTAAATAAAATGGGAAAGAGAAAGACACACATCCTACAGTTAGGGAAAGTGTAAAATTTTTATAAGCAAACTGAAACTCGAAAATTTCAATTAATTTAAGCATTAATTACGGATGAATTATATAAGGAAACATTTTTAGGTATTTTATATCGACATTATTCACGTTTATTTATTAAGATTTCTGATATTAACTCGTTTGTGTTTATTTTTATTTTAATAGATTTCAAAAGTTAAAAAAATGCTGTAAGTTTACGTTTTAGTATTTTCAAGTTTTCTTTATTGAAGTTTACATTTCCATATTTTTCAAGCAAGAATGAAACTATTAAGTTTTATTGCTTAAGTTTTATTAACAACAAAGAAATCCACATAATTCGGTTGACTACTATACATTTATTTCTGAGAAGTGAAGATTTCAGAACATCGTTGAGACTGATTGAGCTCTCTCTCTCGCTCTCTCTTTTATTTTCAATTTATTGGTCTCTAATTTGAATTTTCCTAAAGAGATAGGGTGGTGGTGGTGATTTCAGTTTGATAAGTTTTTTGTCACAGTTTCAAATGAGAAATCGGTGGCAGACCATTCTCTCTTCTTCGATCTCATTTCTTCATTTCTTCTAACTCATTGACTTTATCGTCCCTGTATTAATTTTATAATCAAATGTCATATACTTTTTTATAATTTCCATTCGTCCATTTTTAATTTATTCCTTTTTCACTTGTCACATGTAAACAGAAATCGAACTCGTCAGCCGTAATAACTGTCAGCTGTAATTTCTCCTCCATCTTGTTCCATTTCAACTTCTCATTTTCCCATTTTTCAGTCATCTGTAGCAGTGCCAACAAATTTTCTACGGATCATCTTTTATAATAATAATAATAATAATAATAATAATAATAATAATAATAATAATACCAACACACTAAACGACAGAAAAAAAATCATTCAAGATCTTTCTTCCATCTCGTCTCATGTTTTGATTTTTTGTTTTTCCTTTCTTAAATTCCTTTTTGCGTTTCCTCTTTCAATTCATCACTTGACTCAGGATCAACTCGCATCTGATAGCCAAATCAGGCGCACACAATTTATACACGTCTTCGTTTGTTGCCGTGATAATCTCCTTAATTTTTATACTTAACATTCTCCTTCCAACCCATTTAATTTTCATTATTTTATTTCTGTTTTAAACAACCTCCCTTTGTGGTCCTCTTTCACGATCATAGCAAAATCGAAGATCTGTAGTTGTGAGAAATTTTATTCATATATATATATATATCTCCCTACTTTTCCAGCTCTTAGTCTGGATTTTGTGCATTTTTTCGTTGAAGGTGGTTTCTTTTTACATTTTTAAAAACTGGTGTGTTTGTTTGTTTGTTTTTTTTTTAAAAACGATACTTAATAAGTCTGAACTCTTTCATACCACACTGACACATTAAGCTACGCTTGTTAAACTAGTTGAGGTTTTACTGTTTCTTACAAGACAAAAAAATAACTGAACCAACCATTTGTAATATTACATTTCCCAGTTGTATAGATAAAAAAATGCATTTGTTGTATAACTACTTAAATAGTTTTTTGTCAACACGTCACAGCTTTTAACACTGTTCTTTCAGTTCTCTTTATCCTTTTGTTTTGGGTTCTAAAACATGTCTTTTCCGCCAACAGCAAATTTGTCTTTGTTGAATATGAGAAAAATGAGAATTTAAAGAAAATAAGCTTCTAGGCTGGAGTTTTGAGGCCTTTTTTCCCAATAGAAATTTGGCTTCTTCTCTCTCTCTCTCTATCTATCTATCTATCTGTCTATCTATCTATCTATCTGTCTCTATTTTCATTTTTTGTTCATTCACTCAATTATTTCATCTCTCCCGAAAACCGCTTGTCATTTGGATGTGATAATGATTTTCATTGCATTTAATGGTAAATATAATACTAATTAATAAGTAATGATATTCATAATAATAATAATATTAAAAGCAAAAAAGTCACAAAATAGTTGCACTTTTTGGCGTAAGAATGGACTCTGGTGGTGATATAATAGGAACGTTGTTGAAAAACATATAAATAAAGCAATCCCTTTATTTGGTTGTTCTGTAACTTAGAATGAGAACTGGGTGACAAAACAAAAAAAAAATATTCTAGAAATAGAGAAAAAATATTTAAAAAATAATTACTATTACTATTCATGAATGATAAATAAATTTAAAAAAAAAAAGAAAATAATAATAATACAACTTATAAAGAGACCAAAAGTCTTCTGATGCTCTTGATGTACTGTATTTCCTGCATATCGTAAGAATTTAAATGATGATGGATCATGCTTAGGATTGAAATAATAATAATAATAATACTAATACTAATAATAATGATAATGTAAAATATTTTATTGTATAAAAATACAACACAAATGATAACTTCAAAGAGTTCAAATTGAATGTTATATTGAAAAGAAAACATAACTAATAATTGTTCATTTTTTTTATTTTTATTTGTTTTGGTTTGGTTTTCTGTTGGAAGAACACTTTTCCTCCATGATACTAATACTACCTAATAATACTATACTAATACTACTACTACTAATAATAATAATAATACTACTAATAATAATACTACTACTAATACTAATTACTGATGTGTCTTGATTGTGTTTCTGTTTTTTCACAAGAAGACTGTTGTTGAACTGTTTTGCATTCGGGGGAGAGACTTCACTTTCTTCCTCTCCCTGTGGAGAGCAACACCTGTAGATTTTTGCTAATGTTTTCTACTTTGTTTTTTTTAAAAAGAGAAAAAACAAACAAAACAAATGAAAACTGTTGTCACCTGTTTTGGTTTTGTTTAAAAAAACAAATGTTTATTTGATCTGAATGTTTTTTTGTTAATATACCTTTGTTATTTCATTTATTTACCTTTACGTTCATTCACTTTTTTCACATGAAATTTTGCTCTGTAATACTAGAATAAGTTTGTTAATTATTCATTTTTCACTTTCTTTTAATAATTATCTTTTATACACAAGTCACACTAGCTGACAAAATTTGTTGTTGACACAAAATCTATGTTTGTTCTCTTTCCAACAGTACTTTAGTATACGATGTTAATCCCCAGTAGTTTACAACGACTTGTGCCTGATTATTATTATTAAAAAAAGAAACAAAACAAAATCATAATAATAATAATAATAATATAAAAAACCCTCAAAAAATATCCCCTAGAAGACGGATTTTTGCATTGCACGCGTTTTAAGACCGACGTTGTTGTCATAATTGATTGTTTATTTGTTTCTTTTTTGATTTCGTTAAAATATTATTTATATTTTATTCATTTTTTATTTACCTATTCAACGAGTTCATTATGCATTGAAAACTAATAGAAACCAAAGAAAATATTAACATTCCGTTAAAAAAAAAAAAAAAAAAAAAAAAAAAAATAACAGAAAGATAAAAAAAATAATTCTATCCCCTGCAACCAACCATTGATCAAATCCTTATTGTGTCCAATGTAGGCTCTATTGTAAACGTTGAAAGTGTTGGTAGATAACAAGTTCTTTGAATAAATTTCTATAATCTGAAATATTAGTTTAAATACAGCTAAACTTATGAAAACACCCCTTTTAATATAAATAATACCTTGCTCTTGGTTTCTACTGTGTTGGCCGGGTCTTCCAAGCAAAGGATAAAGGTGAGTGAGTTCAGGAAGGAATTTAATGCGTAAGATTTATACAAGCATTTAACATGAACGTTTATAAAGTATATAAATAAAACACTATATAAATATTTTTTAAAAAACTATGCCGAAAAGGTGAATCCTGATTCAACATTTGGAGTACGTAAGTGAGTGCACAACACTGATATTTGTGCGTAGTTTCAGTTGCTGTTACTTTCTATTTTTTTAAATAAAATTTCCAACTGAGTTTTTTTAATAATATTTGTTTATTAAATATAAACATTTGCACCGACTGCAGTGTATTGCTTTAGAATATTCAATGGCAAATAAGAGTAGATAACATCAATTAACACATTCCATTCCAAAACTTAAAATTAAAAAGAGAGCAATCGATTTTTAGATAGATATAGAGACATCTAAATAATCGAACCTGTTCTTTGTGAAGTCGAATTTCCTAAGGTAATTGAATAGAATAATGTGCTCGATTTTATTACTTGATGGAAATTGCTTCTTCCTCCTTTGGGCATGTTTATATTTGAAAAGCTTTATATTTACATAAGAAAACGAATATATGCACGAAACAAAATTAATTTTTTTTGAATATATCCCAACCGTCGGGAACAAATCTCGTTATCTAGACAATAGAAACGAGATGAATTAGGGAGAATCGAAATTTTGGATCCAGGCTATACGTCTATAATGCAAATTAATTTTTTCCTCTTGATTAGATTAAAGCCCCCATCTCTTCCCCCGAAATAAAAGAGGGAAAGTGCCGCGGGGCACTTACGTCATCGTCGTCGTGTATCAATGCACGAGCTGACAATCAACCAATGGGGAAGGAGATGGAAGTCAAACAAATGCGGACGGTTCGTCCTTCGAAATGATAGTCAAACACCTGGGGGTCAAGTTCAAAGGAGCCGCCTGACCCTCGCTCGGGGTCCGCACCACTTAATTAGCATCCCCGCAACGCATTCCAAATGATTGCCAGTCGTGCTTCTCTTCGCGATATTAAAAAGCGAATAGAGCTCCAGCGCCCTCCTCCTCCTCCTCCTCTAAACATCTGCTCCCGTGTCACTCAATTTTTTAATTGGAAAAAAAATAAAGAAATAAAAATGATGAGGGGTGGTGGTTAATGATAATAATTAGAAAAATCAGTAACCCATAACGATATTTAATAACAGTAAGGGATAAATGTTTGCTCTCCTGTAACTTCAATGGGTATGCATGTATCTTGATGTCTTTTATCGATTGTAGGTAAAATAGAATTGCCCCTTGATAAAATCTGGATATCAGCTATGCCGAGAAAGAAATGCCTGACGAGGACATTATTTCAAGTAAAATAAGTAAGTGAAATCATAAATCGATGTATTCGAATCGATTGTATAAAGTTTGGATGTAAACATGTCATTCATTCAAAAGCAAATTTTATTTTTCAGTATTGTATAATTCCCACTAGATAAAAAACAACAACTCATGTGTTTCTTTGTGCACCGAGACATTCCGTCTTTTAGCGGCGTCGATCGAAAAATTCGTAAGTTTATATTTACTTATTTTTCTTTTTCTGAAGAATAAATTTCAACACCAAAATCCACCGTGAAGCAAAAGTTGCTCTATTAACGTTGTTGAAAAGCAATTCCATTATCTCGCCTAAGAAAGTAGTCTTCTTCAATTATATTTCGTAATTGTGTTTGTTGGAAGTGAAGAAAATATCATAGAAATTGCTGTTTATCATGGCCTATTGCTTCACTTAACCATGGATCTTTGAAAATTTTCATGATAATATGCCGGAGAAAAATTGCTTAAATTCAGTTGTTTGTTAATTTTTTACATGTTTATAAGGGCTTCCAGCATAGACCCAAAATTCGAACTATCACGACTCCCCTCCTTCCATAGGAACCAATTACTCTGTTGTAATTCAGAGACTGTGAAAGGGACAAAAGCAAGCGTTTTTCAGCAAAGTTATTCTTAACTGATAACATGAATTTATAATGTTAAAGTGAAATCGTGACCACCGAGAGAGAAGGCGTCCGCAATGAAACTTAATATATTGTTACATCATCATAGATAGTGCAAATTCAGGGCTTATTATTGATAGAAATACGAATAACAATAAAGTCTTCTCTCTCGGTGATCACGGTGAAATCGGGCAGGCTTTCCATTAGTGTTGAAAATGCTATGGGTTACCAAGTGTTTTGCGGAGAAGCCAAGTTCCATGTATAGCCTAGTAAAACAACTGGGTACATAAAACTGTGTGTACCGTTAAAATTTGATCGAATTCCAACCAGTAGTTTCAGAGTTACACATTCAACATCGTAACCCGTGCTCACATGCGAGTACTAACCAGCACGTGTTACGATGTTGAATGCGTAACTCGGAAACTATTCGTTGGAATTCGATCAAATTTTAACGGTATAAACAGTTTTTTGTTCTCTGTTGTTTTACTAAAATTCATCATTCTAGATGTTACAGAACTTGAGTTATTAACTTGTTGATCTTGGTGGCGGCATTTTTATTTCTGTTCATATCTCAGTTATCGTTCAAATTCGTACCCACGTTCATATGAACTTTTTTGCTTAGAATCACCCATACTACCTCCCCTCCAAATTTGTACAGACCGTTCAGATACACCCTGTATATCAAATTAATATCGACGAAAATTGCAGTCAGCAGAGAGAATAAATCAACAGCACGGTAATTGTAACCAAACATTGCTTTTATATTCTCTCGTAAGTTTATAGACAACCCTAGCTATTACCCTCGCCTCTAGGTGACAGTGAGGGATTTGTTTCCTTTTAAAGCTGCTCAAACTTATAAAGCTGCTTATATATATTTATTACGGTTATAATGCCTCAAAGAAATTTATTCTCACTTTTCTTCCACAGTGAACTCCACAAGATTTCTCCCTATACGTCCTACCAAAAGCATTCTCCGAATCGTATATGCACCAACATTTACTTTCATGTATAAAACAATCGTTCGGAAATCTAATTAAAACACTGCACAGCTCACATTCCATTGGCCACCATCTTCAGCTTCGAAAGGTTTACACTTCTACGAGGTAGGTTCTAAAAGTTCCCAAGCTTTTTGAATAGCCTTCGTAAAAAAGTTTTTACGATCTTAAGGCCTTTCAGTTTTATGTGCCAACATATTGTTGCCAGGTTGAAATAAATCAAGTGTCCCTGCACGTGCTCAAACGACCCTCAAACAGAAAGACAATTATCCGTATGGAAAAAAAACTCGTCCCTCCGACCACAGAAGTTCCGTGCTGATCGCTCCAAAGGAAAGGCCATACTTGTGGGTTTTTTTATTGTAAAGGAATAATGCACTACGAATTTATACCGGGAGGTCGTACAGTTAACAAATAAATAAATGTACGTGGACATTCTGTGACGCCATTCGCCGCAAACGTCCACATCTTTGGATCTGCGACGGAAGCTCTGAATAAGATGGCAAACAAAGGTCTACTAAATGTATGAATGTTGGCAATAGTGTATAGTTGCCAAAGGGCATTACTTCAAAGGCCAGAGTGCTTAAAATATGCTGTGTCCCATACTTCTTTTTCCGGGAACTTTTGCAAAATTTGCGGCCACTATAATGCCGTCCTGAAATGACCATGGCAGTTGAAAAGGACGTTAATACCAAACAAACCAAACCAAACCAACCGGGAACTTTTTGAACCTACCTCGTATAGTTCTTAATCTTCACTTCCCAAACCATTTTTCTTGTTAGTTAGGATAAAATCGAAATTAATTCCTTACCATTTGGGACATTATATACCAAACCTTGGAAACCATTATAAACACTCCGTGATACGAGTTTCACTGAATCACGTAAACTCATTTCACTTAGCCCCAGAACACCTGATTCACTATGCTCTCTTTTATTAATATTCACAGTCATTCGCTACATTCATCTCGCTCTCGTTCCTGTTAATTCCACACAGACTGTACGCATAAACGGCGAAAAGCACTTTAAATGCTCTCAGTCTCATCAATCACATCAGAATCTTGTTAAATCACCCTGCCATCTTTCCCTTTCACATTACACACTCCATATTTATACATACAAAATATAGACCCATTATTCTGCGCTCAAGACTCTACATTTCCAAAACATTCTCCCCCACCCTAATTCAAGAACTTTTGCAGTTTGTTACTCTTTCTCTGGCGCTTTTTCTTTTCCTTGTATTCGTTTACTACCCCATCCTCACTAACACTCTCACTTAGTATTATCAATCATGCCTTCTCTTTTCTTATTCCATTTTATCATTCATCTTCCATCACCTTATTAGCTGTATCATCTTCACTATTAACTTTAACTTACGTACATAGATTTCTGTTATAGCATTTACCACATACTATAAACCCATCGGTTATTTGAGGTCGTGGAAAGATAATCGCATTTTCGGACAACGTTTGACGAAATCAATGTATAAGCTTAAACTTAGTCATGATGATTTAGTCTTTTTTTATCAGAAGGAAAATAATAACAATGGCTTTTAATCAAATGCTACACTGGTTAAAAGCCTTTTGCTTGATCAAAGAGAATGAAGTATTGAGTGGTTATATAACTTTACTAACACTATGGTTGCCCTCTCACTGCACTCTTTTGCCAACTGCTTATTTCTGATCCTTTTTCTTTTCTTTGAAGGATCCGTCAACTTCAAGTTCTTTTGTTTCAGCAAGTTCACGAACTCCTTGGTAAGGGTTTGAACATTTAATTGTTTTCTTGAATCTTGCAGATGACCATAAACGTTTTATTATGAAGGAAGATTACAGCGGGAATGCAGTATTTCGGACATTCGCGGACCTAGGAAGGATCCAGAAACGTCATGGAAATCTGCATCTGCATCAGTATTTCACACCATCTAAAATGTATATATTCATCTCATCCTTGCCCATTTACTCCCGAATTTGGTCGTAAATAAAAACGATCCAATTTTATATTTTGTTATTACTCTATCCGAAACGTCAGTTTTTTCAGAGTCTTACCACCCTGTATTCTATTTTTATTATTTATTCTTTTAATAAAGGACAGATTCAATGGACGGAGGTAATGAATTCGCTTTCAATCAAGACTATGGAATGGGCGATTAACGAGGAGGAAGGATAAGAATCTTCGCTCCAATCTTGAATCATAAAGATTATAGAAATCTCACAACACTAGTATTAATCATATTGACCTCCCATGGCTTTTTAAAAACAAAAATAAGGAAAAAGGAACCCAAGGGGCAGGAGTGAAAGGCCAATGAAACTTCTTCTTCCCTCCCTTCTTCAACGTCAAATATCACCTTTCAATCAAGTATGCAAATGAACACATTAAATACTTAGGAATAGGAAGCAAGAAGAAGGATCTGATCATTAAGTATAGTAACATTTGACAATATAATTATTTAAATAGAATTTAATAATATGACGATCATCTTTCGTTCTGCATGCAAATTTTGTCCAATTCCAGTATGTAAAGTTATCTTTTTTCGACCGCATGAATTGTATTTATATAAAAACTGCTCTTTTAAAGTCAGGATACTTATATGTAAAATAATGTAAAAAGACACAGCTTTTCTAGAAAGAGTACATTTTTATAATAAGTTATAGAATTAAGATTAATTAATAAGAAATTAAGTTTAAATGGATTAAAATTTGGCTACATTTTTTTCAGGTAAATTAGGCAAAAAATTTAAAAGACGAAATATGTGCGGATTATTTAGAAGATTAATTAGACTATTATGAACGGTCGTATTCATACATTTTTTAAATATCAACCTTCTAAATATGCGATTTTATTTTATATATACCGGAGGCATTGCTTTTGATTCCAGAAATATTTTAAAGTATAATTTAAGCAATTTTTCAAAATTATTTCCTTTAATAAATAATTAATTTTCATCGTTCTTGAACCTATTTTCACCTCCAACTTTCAGTTAGAACGCTCCCCTAGAACTTGCCCTTCTATGAAATCAGATAAATGAGCATGAAAAATCACTTTTTGTGAGATCTCAACTTTGGAGACTTGGCACTATACGTATTTTTGATAATCTCTTCCGAGAAATATGAGTATCAATATAATAATAAAAGGAGAAAAAAAAATGTAGCTCATTTGTAGCTACTAACATACCTGCTTTCAATAAATATAATAGTCCGAAGATCTGTTTATGACGAAAAAACAAGTGGCATGCCATCTTCTGAAAGAATGGTAAGTAGAGACATAACTGTTTACTTTTGAGAGCACATTTCAAGATATAAATTTTGATATTTACGAAGTACTAAAATGATGAACATACCCGAAAGTGCCATAATTATATCCGATTCTGGTCGTTTACTTTTACGCTTGTACTTACTAGTCATTCGTATAAACTTTTATTTAAAAATTCTGTCCTCAGTTTCTCGAGTTTTGTTTTGTTATATTTTAAGGCATTTCATATCTCTCAGATCCGCTTTTAACCCACTTCAGTACATCTACTGTCTAAAACGACGGGGGAACCTTTCTTGGCGCAGTGCCTGGAATGTCTATGGAAGAAAGGCATACGCGAGGCAAATCCCCTTGTTATTGATCTAAATAGATACCGCAATTGTCATCAGAGCCAATATCTAAGATTCTAAGATAGCAAAATTTATTTTTATTTTATCGATAAAATGAATTCGCGTAGAGAAAAGAGCAATAGATAAGCTGAAATGGGCTTTTAGAGTGAAAGAAAAGGAGGGGAGTTTTTATGCTTTTTTTTTTTTTATTTATTCTTTCGGACGTTGGTTAAAAGCCGCTGGCAAAATGCCATTTGATAAATGGAATCGTCCTTCGCTAAATGACTGGGTTTCGCTTTCGGTGCCGGGGGCGACGACGGACTCCGGAGCGGCGACTGGCGAGCAAACGTCCAACGAACAATCCCGAACGCTAATAATAATTTCACTCAACCCCCTTAATGGGCGAACATTAGATCAGTCATGAGGAAGAAGGAGCGAATCTATAAGCCATTGACAAATGACTCGATTTCTTTCCTACTCCCTACCTTTGAATAATGTTTTTTTCTTTTCTTTCTTTTTTTTTTTTCCTCCTTTTCCTTCTTCTGGAGATAATTGCTTTCATTCTCTTTCCATTCCGAGGAGGAGCTGACTTTAATTTCTCCAAACACCCAACAGTTGAAGAAAGATTCCCTCGGCTCATTTTTATTAACCATCATGCGCAAAACTGATTCTGATTACATAGAACTTTTATCGTATCAACTCTTTTTATTTTTATTTTTTTTTACCCTTCAAAATTAATGATGATATTTACGATTTCGCTCACGTATGCAATTTTCCTCTTTCGTTGCAGTTCTTGGCATCTATCAGGTTCAAAGCAAAAAGGGAAATATTCGTTTGAAACTATGAAAATCTAATTCATATGATGCTAAATCGGTGTCATGACCTTCTACGAAAATTTTTCCTATTTTTTTATTTAAAAACCAAAACATTGATCGAGCGTTGCACTCTAAGAGCTGCTTAAAAGTTTTAGGAAAAAGCTGAATTTAAGTTTTGAGCAATTTTCTCAATTATCGGTGAAGGTTACTCGTGTATACAAAATTATTATATAATGTTAAACAAATTTTTATTATTTAAAATTACTTAATAATAATAATAATAATAATAATAATAATAATAATAATAATAATAATATTATTATTATTATCTATAAATAAATTAAAAAATACAAATTTAATTTATTAAAAATTACTATATATGTTTAACATTCAGTGATTTGTTAAATCGCCATAAAAGCCAGTTTAACTTATATACCAATTTATAAAGAAGGGAAAATAAATTTTATAGGTGACTAATAATAAAGTTCACTAATTTTAATTGTTAAAAAGTTACATATCTGCTCTCACTTCTAGTCCACGAAAAACCAACTGGGGATTTTTTTTTTAATATACCAAAATAACATAAAACTGCAAAGTACAGGATGATCACAAAAGCTCTATCTGACGAGAATTATCTGTCATCTGCGAACAACCTGCTTTATTATTACAAATATGTTCACATCAAAGTTTTTGTTACGCCTGATGGTGCTCAAATGATCCCCTTGTTCTCTGTGCTTAGTCTGTAACGATGAGCTAGCGATATGATCAGATACCTCTTGTGTGATCACCATGTAAAACGTATTACCACTTTAATAATAACAAAATTTCTCTAAGCATAATTGCTTATTGTTTTTAATAATGGATAGTAAAGGTTGTTGCATTTAATCCTTTTTATAATCTGTTCAACGAAAGTTGGACTAGGCAAGTCCAGTTAAATTTTTTTTTTTTTTTTTATTAATTAATTGGATCCAATACTTCCATCCAGGGCCTGTATGGCCAGAGGCCGACGAGTTGGGTCCCTGGATGGACCTGGATTCACGACTGCTGTATGATGGTCACAGCAGCCGGTGGGGGGGGGGGGTAAAGATTGGCTATCACGGATGGTCACCCATCCAGTGACGAGCCGTGCCTGATGTACAGAAGTTGTTCAGTGAAAGCCCACCAGGCCATGGCAAAGTAAAATTTCCGATTTCAATTGTTAGATATTGTTGCAAAGTAAAATTAACAATGTCTAACAATTACGGAATTGGAAATTTAATTTGACACATCAGTTCAACTTTCGTTGGATAGGCTAAAGAGACCAGCTTTCGTTAAATACTGTAAGTGTCATATTTCTTGTAGTATAGTGTTATCCTTAGCATCGACCATCAAAATTATAATGTAATGTTTGACGACCACGACTGAATTATGTTCTTGCCTTTCCTTGTATAGCCTACCCCAATCTGTGGTCAAAATGTGTTGTTCTTGAAATGTGATTTCTAGAGATTTAATCGGACCACTATTTGTATTATTTGTTTTCTTGTTTTAATCCTTTCTTATTGCAAGGAGAAACCTCTTACAAAATCTGGTTTCTAGAGATTTAAGGGGGAAATAATGATCATAAGATATTACAATATATTTAGAAGGGGGGAACATGTTTAAATATAAGCAAAGGTACTCTAAAAATGGGGACAGTTCCAATTGAAATGCAACGAAAATATTAAAACCAGTTAAGCATGCGTGTTCTGCATTGCCAGAAAGATGTTAAACACACAAGCCAGTTAGCAAAAACAAATCAATAATTTATCCTCTGCTTAATTATATCTACCGTAATTTCATGTTAACCATATGTCATTTCTGATCCATCTAAGATCACTTGCGAATCTGAAGTCAAAATCACGTTAAAAACTTCGTTACTGTATTTGCGAAGTCAGTCATTTGGTCGCAATTTTTTTTTTTCCGAAGTTTTTTGATTTTGACCTTAGATTCGGATAGAGCATCAACTAAATAAGTAAAAGTTATAATAGGCACACATTTCCTATATCTATTCGGAACCATGGCCAATACCGGACAAAAAATGGTCAAAGTTGAGTTGAAAATCTAAAGATCATAAATTTTAAGCTATAGTTTCGAGATGGCCCTATCCCCTTTCAATTTTGATCAAACTTTGACCGCCATTTTTGCCATATTCCCGAATAAATAGGACATGTGTGCCTATTATAACCTTTATTTACTTTTTGATGTTCTGTCAGAATCTGAAGTCAAAATCAAAAATTTCGAAAAAAATTGGCGACGGAAGACCCAACTTCGCAAATCGTGAAAAAAATACTGCATTTTTAATTATTAGTACACTTTTTGTAAACTATGCTGCTTACGAAGATCGTTACAGCGTACGTACATAAAACAGTAGCTTTTTATTAACTGTAAATATTCTTTTTTTTTTTTTTTTGAAAACTCATGATCCACGACCTTGGATTCCAACTAGGAACCACGAGTATCCAGGAAATGGTAGGGCAACAAGTTCAGATACTCATGGTTCCTTGTTCGAATCCAAGTTCTGGATCAAGAGTTTCTAATTTTCAATTATTTTATTATTTGAATTTTCAGAAATATATTCTT
Organism: Rhysida immarginata; assembly: GCA_023313115.1. Classification (NCBI taxonomy): domain Eukaryota; kingdom Metazoa; phylum Arthropoda; class Chilopoda; order Scolopendromorpha; family Scolopendridae; genus Rhysida; species Rhysida immarginata. Next base: position 1,223,458 of record JAHWFO010009480.1, on the reverse strand, counting down.
AATACTGTCAAAATTAATCCTTTTTTTTATTTTTAGAAAAAAAACATGCTTTATCTACATAGCAGACATTAATAAAAGAAGTGGATTATCCTGCCCGAAGATCGCAGGCTTCCAATAAAACTTTTGCTAAACAAACTGCCAGTCTATCCGTGCGATTGTTCTTTTATTTTTACCATTTGAAATGCGGTATCTCGTATTTCCATTTCGTACGTTAATTTCGTATCCCCAAAGGAGACTTCGTTGCAAAATCGTAGCGTAGTGCAGAGAAGTAAATCGAATTAAAAAATATTATCTATGCAGTATAGCTTTTATTATTATTATTATTATTATTATTATTATTATTATTAAATTCTCTCCGACAAATGACGATGTTAAATTGTCCTCTTCTAATCCAATATTTCTTGCCTAACTGAAACCGGAGCTCAAAAAAAGGTAATATGATCTAGTATAGCTTTGTAATTCTAAAATAAAGTATCTAGAAATAAAATGACCAGTTAATTTTAGTTAACTTTATTTTTGTTATTCTGTGTATCTTGTTTTAATGTTTAAGGATTTAAAATTTATCATTAATCAAAGCTTACCTCATTCGGATTATAAAATCGTAAAAAAAAATTTAAATATTACATAAATATACTTTAAAGGGCTTTTTAATAAGCTTTAATTGTGTGTTCTTAATAAGAAGCATCTTAAATAATACTTCACATATTTTCATGTAATTTTTTTTTCATCAAGATAGCACATCTTCCACAAAGGTAAGATTACATATAATTTATTGAGATTTAAAAAAATGTCCAAACCCCTTTGAAAAGAAGAACAGAAAGTGCTAAAACCCCTCTTCACCTTCCTTATATGGGCCAGATAATAATGTTGCATTTTCAAAGAATTTTTAAAAGGGAAATTTTAGGGCATAAAAGAGACATTTTCAGTTAAAATCTAATAACAGGTTATGAAGTTAAGCAAAAAATAGTATAAGGGTATGGAAGTGGGGGGGGGGGAGGAGTTGGAAGAGCTGAAATATTTGTTTTCGTTTATTTTTATTACGAAAATTACAGTGGATTTATAATAATATATTGCTATGCTTTAGTGATCGTCTTAAACAGAAACGAAGCAAAAAACCGGAACCCATGTTAATTTTCCCGTCGTATTTTGTGCTTTTGCCCTCCTCCTTGTTCTCAACCAACGTCAATCAACTCCCTCCCCTAAAAACTACTGCTCCCGATTCAGACTGCTCTTAAATGGAATAATAATAACAATAATCAATAATCATTTGAGGATTTTTATTGAAATCATAACTAGTGTTTACATTCTAAAATACGGTCCTTGAAAACGGAGTTTCTGAGCGCGATTAAATACTCCTTAAAGGTTTCTTTTAAGACTTCAATTAACAAGATGATGACTTCGTAAGTTGAACATTTTTAACATTTTTTTTTGGGAATATGGAATTTTCTGGCAAGTATATTGTAGATTAAAGTTAATCTTTTTCTAAGTTGTTTAGAAAATGTTTTTCTAATGTTTATTGTTTAGAAACCCAGACGAAGTGTGTGTTTTAGAGAAATTGATGAAATAGTGCTCAAATTACGCTTTCTACGTAAAAAAAAAAAAAAAAAGGCAAATACTGAAAAAAATCTCAGTATACTGAAAAAAATACTGAATTTTAGAACCAGTTTTCACTAAAAAAAATTTTCAAGATCTCAGTTTACTTATTTCACTTTAATACAATGTCTATGATTAAGTGACTGGATTAACCAATGTATTAATTTTACTCAAATTTATTATATGCGACAATCTAATTCTATCCCTCCAATATGATTTATTTAAAATTTATTTTATTTCTTTAAAAATTAAGATTTGTACATTAAAAAACTTAAATATCATTTTTCCTATACAAAAAAATCGTCTCATTTTCTATCTGAAGTAAAATTTATTTATCTTTATTGATTATAAACTGCACAAGTACAAAACCATTTCTTATACAAGGTCAATTGTTGATACAACGAGCAAGATTTTTGTTGATTTCAGTCTTTTACAAATGTGAAAATAAAAATTATTTGATTCTTGCACATGTCTTTTGATTTCGATCGTTTGTATTTATGTATACAGTCTTTTAAATTGTTTGTTCTCCATCATTTCTGTTTCTAGTGCATATGGATACAAAATTTAATACAATAAAACCTCAACGCAATAAAACTGTTCACAGTTTCTATAAAATTACATTGGATGAAAATTATTAATTTATTATATAAATATGTTCGATAACCCAATCACAGGTGACGATAAGAGTTGCTTACTTTTGACGGTTTCAAAACGTTAGTGAATTAGAAAAATTTTTAACAATCAAGAAATCAAGGACACTCGAATTCTCTTACAAACATTTTAACTCAGGTCTGTGGTAACGTTTTCTTTTATAAATTGTAAGTGAATTTGAGGATAGATGTATCAGTAGAGGAATAATATTTTATTTAATATATGCGATTTATAAATTATTTGTTTGAATTTTTTAATATTCTGTAGCTTTACTAGATTTTTTTCGTGTACATATATAAAACTAATAAATTTTTAATTAATGGAATTGTCCATTACTTGTAGCTCTCCTACCGTTGCGTTAAATTGTGCTCGTGTTTTGTATAAATAAACACTGTGGCTATTTTAGAACCCATGTGCCATACAAGTCTTTCTTTGGATCGCTCCAATGTCTCTACGTATACGTTATCAATGGCATCTTTTATAAAATGTTTTCGACCTCGCGTGACTGTCGTCGTCTATTCTTTTTCGGCTTTGTTTATGTCTTCTTCCGAAGAAGAGCCTTTTATTACGTTTTACTTGGAAGCCCTTCTAAAATTAAAGCTTCCTTCTTATCAATGAAATTTTCTCCCAAATGCCAAGTCCGTCTACAATTACAGAGCAAAACATCGCTTGCTTGCTTACTTACTTTTTATTGAGCTCTTTTTATTATCTAAAAGCCCCGTTTGTTTTGTTGTCGGCCTCTCTACAATAAAAAATAAAAAGTATGTAGTGGCAAGCTGAGCAAGTTTTTCGTTTTGAGAAGGAGGGAGAGGATGTGGTTGTTGTTGTCACAACCCGACCGAGTCCGCTATCAGTCAGGGAGTGCAAACGTTGACATTTACGGATGGAGAAGGGTCCAGTGTATCTCTCTAATGCATTTGTGTGTGTGTGTGTGTGTGTGTGTGTTTGTGTGTGTAGCCTTCTTTTTTTTCTTCTTATTCCCTAGGGTTTCGAGGGTGGTGACGAAGAGGAGTCCGTCGATCGGGAGTGGAACCCAGGGTCTGTGACGTCGTCTCTAGAACCGAGCGCGTAAATCTCGCGAGAAGTTCGGGGCTGCCTGGGTGGTCCGTCGACGGAGGGGGAGGGTGACGAACCGAGGTCTAGTCGACCGACCCCGCAACAAAAGAACAACGGTGCTCATTAACGTGGCTGGGTAGTCCGTGCCACTTGGGTGGTCGGCTAATAGGCGTAAGCTAATCGCACGCCAGGAGACGCTTCGCCGAACGCGCACCACCACTCACTGACAAATGAGCATCAGGTGCGCAGGCGCCGCTCTAGGTTTTTTTTTTCTTTTTTTTTTTTCTTTTTTAATTTTTTATTCCTTTCCCAGAATGCCTTCAGTGCAGAAACAAATGAACACAATCCCCCGAACTGTGTTGTTTATCAAATGCCGACATTAGAAACAAATGGTTAACGAGAGAGGGTTTTGGTTTTACTTTTCTGCCCCATATGACGCACGTCAGACATCATAAGCATCTTCCCGCAGGAAAGACACAAAACATGTTTACAATAACAGAGAAGAATTCATTTTATTTATTTAGTTATCTTAATATAAAAATCATCCATCCTTCCTTCCATTTGTTTCACTTATTTCTTGGATAGAAAATTTACTAGTGTTCGAACTTGACCTTCTTTTTGGTCAATATTAATGAAAAAAAAGTTAAAAAATTTGCCTCGATCATTTCTGCTTCGAACTTGCTGAAGTTGATATTTGGAAATAAAAAGGTTGAAATATGAGTAAGTTATTTGTAAAAGAGAGAAATTTCTCTAATTTACAGGTAGAAATGATGATATACAGAATGTAAATTAAATGTTGGACGCTACTTGCAGGATCGTTTCCTAAAGATAAAATCAAACGAAAATGTTCTTGGGAAGTTTTTTAATAGACGGCATACATTTAGAGAAAAATGACAAGTTTTGTTCACAACACATGAGTTAATTAATCGGCTTCTATGCCAGCTACCTCCACGAAAATTGAACGGCTTACGGGGAGCACATAGCCCGTTAATTGTACCAATTTATGCGCGTGTACGTCCATTAGTTTCGGAGATAGGCGCTCGATGCGGGATTTACTTCATATTCAGCAATGACCGCGCTGTTATTTCGAACCCACATCGAGCGCCTATCTCCGAAACTAATGGACGTACACGCGCATAAATAAGAACGATTAACGGGCTAGATACTCCCCATAAGCTACCCTATTTTCCTGAAGATAGCTGGCATAGAAGCCGAGTTATTAGCCCACATGTTTGAGAACAAAACTTGACGTCATTTTTCTCGAAACTTATGCCATCTATTAAAAATCTTCCAAGAACATTTTCTTCTTATTTTGTCCTTAGGAAACGATCCTCCAAGTAGCGCTCAATATTTAATTTACATCCTGTATAAGTTTAGAACTTACGATAATGCAGTATACTCCAATGAAATGATATAAAATCTATTAAAAGGATCAAACCCAACCTTATCCACCATAATTGTTTAGGAACATTGTATGGTTCAAATTGAACAAAAAATATCCTAGAAACACTACATCTAGTTTCGTTCGTATGTGAGATTTAGACGTTTGTCTATTTTCTTTTATTTAGAGTCTTTTCCAAGAAAAAACGTAGGTTTACCTATTTATTCTTAAATGTACGGATGCCCGGCCCACTTTGGTAGAGGAGTACGAGACTGGTTGAATGTCAATTATCCGGACAGATGGAACGGTAGAGGTGGTCCAGTGGCTTGGCCTCCTAGGTCACCGGACCTCACCCCATTAGATTTTTTTCTGTGGGGAACACTGAAGGAGGAGGTCTACAGAAATCACCAGAGACGAGCTCATTGCATCCATTCACGCTTGTAGTCGAGCAATTACACCCGACCAGATTGTGGCAGCTACCAGCTCAGTTGTCCGAAGATGTAACCAGTGCATTGGAGCTTGGGGGGGGGGGGGGTCATTTTGAGGGGCTTCCTCGACATTGATTTGTTACTTTCTTCTTATTCTTATTCCTTGTATCATTTAGTTTTGTTTTGTAGTTCGATATTATGTTCTGTCAGTATGCAGAAAAAAAAGTGATCTGCGCTCTCAAGTGTTTTATTTATTTGCTTTAACAACTCTACAAGAAAATAGACAAACATCGATTTCTCACACACGATCGAAACTAGATGTAATGTTTATAGGACATGTTTTGTTCCATTTGAACCATATATTGTTCCTAAACAATTATGCTGGATAAGTTTGGGTCACCCTGTATAATACAGATCATGAATATAAAACCATAAAGAAAGGAAGTCTTAATTGCCGTATAGTAAACTGGCTTAAAAGGCCATGATTAGACGGCCTGTATTTTTTTTTCAAGTTTCACCTAGACGACAGCAAGATTTCTTCTGATTATGGAAGGTTTTCAGCCTAATTTCTTCTCCTCTGTTTAAAAATGGAAAAAAGTAATTGAAAAAAGAGATTACTAAGAAAATGGAGTTTTCCAGGAAAGCTGTCAATTCATTTCTTGTACATTTAAGCGAAACGTTTCGAAATCGCGAGGATCAGACAGAAGTTGACGGATGAATTAATCGTTTTTCTCTTAGGCGGAAATTCCTATTGCTACATCTTGAAAGAATTTATTTTAATTAAAAGCTCCGTAAAGAATGCATATATACCTGCCTTGGAAAAAATCTTGTAATTAACTTTATTGTATTTATTACTCCCTTTTTACTCATTCTTATATTACTTAAATATAGATTAATTTTTTAAATAAAAATAGAGCTCTTAAATCATTCTAATAGAAAATTGTATTATTTTATTGGTTCCTTAGCCATTGGTAATAAGTGGCAGTGCAGATGTTAATGGTAGTATTATGCTTTCTGCAGCCCAATACTCCCCTCCTCCTTTTTAAAGTTTAATTTGAAGAGGAGGGAAGGAGAAGTGGAAAAGGTTTTCTTTTGAAGTCTCATAAAATTCAAATGTCTTATTGTAATTAATGATAATGATCCGTGAATAATTTAAAACTCGTGCAGTTCCACTGCGATTCAATTACGACCATCTTGACGATAGTACCAAAGGGTTGATTGCTTCCTTTTCCATTTGGGACCTTTTTTTCCCCTTTTTTCCTTTCCTCCCCTGAATTCTTTGAGTTAAACGATAGCCAAAGCTTCTCCTCCGATGATTTTGATTAAATATCTGTTGTTTGTAAACGATAGCTTCCATTAGACGCCCTCCATTCCCTCTTCACTTTTCAAAACGGGGAGTCCCGTCATAACAAAGAGAGGGCGGAATAAAAAATAACATGTTTATAAGCAATAATCTACAATTTACTATTTTCGTCTTTGGACATTAATAAGGAAAATTGATGCATTAGAAGAATTAAGTTTTTTTTAAGCATTTCAATTTGCATTGGCAATTTCTCCTTTAAACGTGTCAGAGGGTTTTATTGTGATTTTCTTCTATTTAGCTTAGCATAACTTGTGCTTGTTTAATGGACGTATAAAGTTAATCTTTTCAATTGCCCAGGCAGATGAAAAATCTATGAATTTGTCTTATTCTTGTGGTTTTTAGTGAACTGAATCCGAATCTGCTTTTAGATTTTTTTTATCAGGTCACGTTTCCAAGTTTGCACATACGAGACTGCAATAGTACAATAATGGATGTGATAAGAAGCGCCTGCAATGTTAAAGTAGCCAAGGAAATAATTTAAGTGTTTCATTGAAAAACAAGAAATCTGCGGGTGATAGAAAAAAATACCTGAAGTCAGATACGGATTCAGCACAAAAAAAGCATAAGAATCAGCTCTTAACGTTAAAGATGACTTTAAAAAGGTATTTTTGTTGGCCTGTGTTATCAGTCCGTTTTGTTGTTACAGCACAGTTCAAAAATATAATCATTTACGAAAGACCTGTGAGTATTTTTGAGAAAAATTATTATCAGAATCTAAACTTCAAACTTGATAACCATGTATGCACCTCAAACTAATATCAGCACTGTTTTCTCATTCGTTCAAAAGTTATTGTTTATTTAATATTAATTTCTCGAGTTTAAGATACATTTCCATCCCATTCAAGCAAAGAGAACATGAAGCTTTCATTATAAAAATCTAGGTAGCCTGTTTAAATATGTTATTCATGGAACTTAGGATACAAAAGGAATATACAGGGTGATTCAAAATGATTTCAAAATTTTTACTATGCATTTATTTTATAACATAAACTAACCAGACCGGGTTTAAAATGCAGGAAAATCAAATATTTTTAATCTTCCCGCAATTGGAGGCTGTAGTGGCGCTAGTGTCGCGATAAAAGTAAAGATGGCGGCTGTGAATGAAAAGGCATATTGCGTTTTGTAGTATGCAAAAACAAACTCTATAATTTTAGTCCAGCGGGCATTTCGTAGGCAATTTCATAAAGACTGCCCTACTGACAAAAGCATCCGTAAGTGGTATGATCATAATTTCACTCTTTGGTATGATCAATTTCTGGAAACTGGATGTCTTTGTAAACGCAAAAGCACGGGACTAGTAACAGTAGACATGCTGAAAGGAGTTTGGGATGAGATTGACTATCGTCTTGACATTGTCCGGGTGACTCGAGGGAGTCACGTAGAACATTTTTAATGCTAGAATAAAAAAAAATATTTGAGTTTTCCTGCATTTTAAACTCGGTCTGGTTAGTTTATGTTATAAAATAAATGCATAGTAAAATTTTGAAATGCCGGACATCATTTTGAACATCCTGTAGATTAAACAATTAAAAATATGAGCTTTACGACAGGAGAAAGAAAGAGATTAGTCATAGATGAAATAATAAAATTAATTTGCGTTTTCCCCTTTAAAAGAAACTCTTTAAGAAAACTAGTTCGATATTCGCCGTTTCGTTGACGGCAGATGAAAAAATTTTCAAAAAGCAAATGAGACTGTTGACTACTGCTGTCTCCTTTTGGGACTTTATGACGCCAAAGCAATTTCCAATGGGTGGTGTTTCAGACAAGAACACTGAAAAATGGGCTTTTAGAAGTTTTAATTTTTTTTTAAAATTCCGAAACTATTAAAAGGCACCCATACTTATAATTAGCTACATTTGTGGCTATCTCCCGAACTTATAAGTGTCTGAAAACTCCGTAAAAACAACGCCGGATAAAGCCATAGATGCTTTGTATGAAGATTCCTCGAGCCAATTCCGAATTTGTCTACAACTCAATCAATCCTGTCTATGCATTTTAGTTTCTTATGTTTTAAGAAGAAAAGCTGTAAGGACAAGCTGTCCATTTACGAAATCTAATAATAGAATATCTTATTGTGTCCTACCTCCGGAAAGGGTTTCGGTAATAAACATATAAGAACAAGTCATATTAGGTTTATTCATATAAATTTCAGTTCACGAATATGATTTCTAGCTTACCTTTGATCGAAAAAAGATTAAAAATGAATACGAAAAGACACGGCTCTATGGTATGATTTAAGTTTGATTTATTGTGATAAATAATTCTTTTACAATTAATATAAGAATTTCAATGAATATTTGATTTTTTTGTCACATGTTTGCATAAACAGCGTTTCATATTGAATTATCGTTCTGGGGCTTCATTTATCTAGTTGAGGTGACGGGCGTGTAAATGCAATCCCTTTCCGTCCACTGTTGTACAACAGTTGCGAAGCATGATTCTTGCGATTGCAATTCCTTAATAGACATGAATAATTTACTTATCGTATTCTTTCTTTATCCTTCGTGATTTTTTTAAAGAAGCCTTTCTTTTGTCCCACTTATTTCGTAGTCGTTTGTTATCTCATTCTGGCTTTTGTTGGAACCCCCGCTCCTTTTATCTCATCTCCTTCCGTTTCGTCTCATTAGAGAGTTCCTGGCGTGTCTCTTCGTTTGTAGGAACCAGCAGGGCCTTGAGTAACCCCTGGCGGGAGGAGGTAGACGAATCTCCCGATGGCCCATGACTGATCGCGTGGATTTCCCCGCCTAATCCTCATGAACCCCTTAACTGACTGACATCTTCTCTCTTCCCATCCTCTTCCGTCGCTTTGCACATCATTCTCCCCCACCCCACCCTCAAACACCCCTACCCCCCCAACACACACCGCGTTCTTCCATTGTCCCTCCATGTCAAAACTCACCAAAGTGACAAAGAGTCTCTCGGCCTCCCATCTATCTCTCAATTTATTTATCCACTTTCCCTCATTTTGTTCCTACTTTGACTTATTATTTTCTCCCTGTTTCCGTTTCCTCCGAAGGTCCACAAGGAAGACGGTTCCAACAGCAGCCGCAGCAACAGCAACAGCCCTTGGTCCTTTGACAACGGATGACTTTATCGGGGAATGGAAGTCGTCGAATGCCCTCCGGTCGAGGTAGTCAAAGAGAAGCCCATCCTTTTCTCTCGGTCCCGCCCGACGCACTGAAGACTGAGGGTCGGCGATGAGACCCCCTCGGGCGAAGAACTGTCAATCTACAAGACCACACACGGACACAGGAGCCCCATTTCCTCTCCCGTCTAGCGATGCTCTTTTTTTGTTTTCTACCCATCCCTCCATCTCCATTCCTCCCTCTCTCCCTTTCCTTTAAAACATGATCTCATCATCGACAACCAAATCTCTTGAATCTAAGTCCTTACCCCTCCATTCGCTCCTTTACGCCCCCCCACCCCACTCATTCTTCTTTTGTTTTTCTATTTATATCTCGGGTAGCAAAGTAGAAGGAGCGAACTCTTTATGACGATCATCCACCGAATCTTTTTTCAATTCGTTGTCTAAGAGATAGATCGCTCTTTTTTTTTTAAAAAAAAAAAAAAAGAATAAAAATGCGTGAGAATTACCAATTTATAGAGACCTCTTCGTTGGTAATTATAAGATGTTGAAATTGCTAATGCATTTAGCAGTCTAGGAGGGCATGATCAATCCAAAACGGAATTCCCTGTTTTATTGCATTTTTTTGTCTCAATTCGGGAAATCTCAATAATTACTTTCCTAAATGGGCGCATGAATTTTAATTACAGATTGTCGTCAATAATATCCCTGTGTGGTAATGCTCATCAATTCCTTATTATGTGGAAAGAGTACATTTTAAAAATTCTGGGGTGCATGCCCTTTAACCGGAACAGAGACAGCTTTAATAAAATAAGTTTACCAAGGCAAGTCTTATGAAACAATATCTTTCCAATATTTAGTTTTCTAATTCTACAAATTGCATTACATTCGCATAATAATAAATCTTCTTTTAAAAACATGTTAAACCAGGAAAAGTGTTCCACTCTAGTAATTACGGTATTCATTGAAATAAGCATAAGTTCGATTACAGAAGAACCGGAAGGAAAATTAAACGTAATAGGCGATCTTTCATTCAAAAATCGAATGGATTCCATATGTCGACTTTTAAAAACAATGTAGAGTAAATTGTCTGTTGGATCTTTTCAGAAAAAGAAAGTGCATCGATTTTCTGCTCGCTTTCTCTATTCATGTCAGAGAAGTTTTTGCAGCAATAATTTTCCTCCACATTGAAAAGGGAAAACTAAAACCAGTTCTCAACATCATTTACTGATTGAAATATGTCGACTTACTGGTCTCTCTTTCCCTATCTTATGTAGGGCTACTTGGAAAAAAATGGAAAACGCATAGAGCGATGGGACGTCTCTCCTACAAGGAAGATTTATCATGAACTCATAATTCTCCTTCGTAAACGAGAGAATGAGAGAGAGAGAGAGAGAGAGAGAGAGAGAACGAAATGCGCTTTCCTTTGAATTTATTTTTAAAAGGTTTTTCTCCCAAGGTAAAATAAACGAAGCCCTGGAAGAGTCCGTTCAAAAGCGCTGGAATTTTTTCGGAGGCGTTTAAACGGGGGGGGGGGGAGGGGAAGGGTAGGTTGGCTGGCTAGAACTATAACTCGTGGAAACATTGGGACCGGTGATAAGGAACGCCCGTGTTGAAAAGCGACATCCTCCCCCTCGACGTGTGTCACGTGAGTGTTGTTTCGAGGTTTTTGCACGCTGTTGGCACATGGTTCCGCGTGGGTGTTCCTACGGCTTTGCTTACACTGACGAAGACTCTTTTAAAAATCCTCTACTTCTTCTTCCTCCTCCTCCTCCTTCTATTCATACTTCAAATTTCTTCTACGACGTCATCGTTTTCATCGACAGAAGTGAAAATTAAATTCTGATTCCCTTTTTACTTGATGCTTTACTTTCCACTTACTAGCTTCCAACAGCTGTGCTTCTGCTTACCCTCTCCGTTTAGGTTCGGTGAGTCAGGAGGAAAGATCGCAACATCGGAAGCTTATACACTTGGCATAAACACAGTACGGATTCGAAATGGTTATGAATTCTCAAGTAGCTGTTTGGAATTTTAAAAGGTATTTGAAGTTTTCAGTGTTAAGAAACTAAGCTGAGAACGAAGAGGTCTCATCGCTTTTTTCCCTAAATTTTTCACGACGTTTTCGTTATTTAAATATTTGTACCTGACCATAAATACTTTGGAAACTGGTGTTCAATGTTTTACCACGCCAATAGCTTAAGCAAATTTCTAAAATAATTCGTTAATAAAATTAAAAATTCCTTTGTAGTGTACGAACTCAAATCGAGCAAACTGAAAATAGCAACTATGAATGAGCACTTATTCTAAAGACAAATTGCTATCGTTGACTTTAAAAGTTCAGTCTTTCAGAGATTATATTAATTGGCTCGTCAAATTAAATTAAAATTTTGTTGAAAAGTTTATGAACTCCATTAATGTTCCTTCTCTATGAGGTGCGCCATGGAAGCCTTAAGTATTCCATTCTCTTCAAACACACACATTATATAACCTTAAGCTACTGAAGGTAGGAACAAATTTCTAATAAATTTCATTCGCATCCATATGTTGTTTAGATATCCGATTGGTATACCTACTACTTATAATGCTTGAAAATAATGTTTAAGAGAAAAAAGGATTTTTTCAAACCATACTTTCAATAGGTTTTATAATATCTCTTGTGAAGATTTCAGATAAAAATTGTTGCTCAGACTACAATGGTCAGTTGACTTTTCAGTGACGTCGCCTGTCTTTCTCGTTGATCTATCGCGTGCTTCAAGCCGTCAAAAACCATGCTTAAATATGCAACAATAAAGGACGTATTCATTCATCACAATAATCTTACATCGGTAAAACTGATTGTTTGTTGTAGCAATTAAGCAATTCGTATTAAAGAGTTTGTACCCTTAGAACACTTTCCAGTGAACCGATTTGAATTTTCCCCCTTTATAATCCACTGTCATCGGTACTGAGTATGTGTATCAAGTTTCAGCTCTCTAGTTTGTAGAGAAGTTGGTTTAAGATTGATTGCAAGATTTGTACCATTCAGATAAACTGATATACAGAAAAACTTGCTGGTGAGTTAATTAAAAGTGTGGAATAATTTCAACAGTTTTTGGAATTTTTTTTCCTAAATCGAGTTATCATTTTTACAGTTTTTAACGAGATGGTTAAGTAAGGATCAAATCTTAAGTTCCTTCTGAAATAATCACAGTCCTTGAAATAATTCACTTTTCTTCCCCTTCATATATCATAATTGGTAAGAATACCGTAATTGGCATACCATCAATATCGAGCCTTCTAGAAACTACCAGGCCTGAACATGGAAAAGATAAAACATTGTTACGTCGCTCTAAAGGTGCTCGGGGCCAACGAAATAACGTTAAGTTACCTGACCATTTTAGTCCAAACAACAATGTAACCTTCATTGTTTCCATCTTGGATTTTAACAATCAGTATTTTTTTCGTTTGTTGAAAACAATGAAGGTTACATTGTTGTTTGAACTAAGATGGTCAGATGACTTTTTCGCTTCAGGGCTGTTAATCTAGCCGGCCTTGAGTGGTACTATTACAGAAGTAAGTTCAACGTCACAATCTTAGTGCTTCAACAATACATTGTTGACGTCATGTTCAGGCCTGGTAGTATCTAGAAGGTCGTGGTATTGTTTAAATTGGTATCAAGTAGCTGCCATCAAAACTCGAACCCAGTTGAATCTCACAATCTTTTTGTATATCTTTTTTTGTACATCCATTCAAGCTTTTTTTTCCTTTCTTAAATCCGTTTATTTATTTCACTTAAGAAAGACAAAAATCAGATCTAATCTATTAGAATAAACATTCGAGGAACTGATGGAACCGTTGCATCTAAAAACAAAGTAGTCAACCCTGCTGCCAAGAAACATCTTCAATCGCGATTTGGTGCATTCTACGAGTACTTCGACAACAGTCTCGTGCTGACCAAATTACAGGCCTGAATTTCCTCTATTTCCTGTTGAACGACGCCATTCGTGACAGATGATGTGAACTTTCTCGAGAATTTCCTCGGCTGGCTGGCATTTCGCCGATTGACATTTCTTCACAGGATTGTTTAAAAAACAAGAAAAGAAAAAGGAGGAGGTGGGAGGGGAAGGAAAGGGAAAGGAGAGAAATGCCAGGAGTTCGTCTCTGTTCAAATCGTGGTTTAATTTTTCACACTCCTCATATAAAGATGGTAGTAGACCACCCAACTCGGATGCACCCACTCTCCCCATCTCCTCTTCTCCCTTTTTCCCCCGGACTCCTCGGGGACTTTCTGAACAGATCTACTAAACAGCATCAATAAACAGAGGCTTCACTCTTTTAAAACTCATCCCCCACCTTTCTCTTCTCACCAGTCCTTTCCTATCTTTCTCCTTCTAAATATTAGAGCCTCTGTTGCCTCCAGATGGTGAAACTGCTTCTCAATCCCTTCCTATTTCCATCACAAGTTGCCCTCCTTCTCAAAAGGCTCCACCCTCATTTAGAACGCCGATAAATTCGCGTCTGTTGACTTCGCCAACAACGAGTTTCCTCATTTACACCCGATGCCGCTCTCAAAAGCTTCGGCTCGGCGTAGAAAGGGAGAAGGAAAGCTAACACTCATTGATTTGAGCTCTTCTTCTGCCTCCCTAAAGGCACAGATATGTCATTTGTGTCACACACTCTACGTGTGATCTTGACTGTCAAAGAAGGGTTGAGCCAACCACCACAAACATATCGTAGTTGCTGATAACGAGTTCGGTCAGAGCTTCAAATTCTAACGAAGAATGGCAAAATTTTACTGCCTTTAGGAAATTCTTTTATTGTGCATGTACACTAGATATTTATTACGCAAAGCAAATTTTTTATGTTAATGCATACTATGCATTATTCATTTGTTGATCTTTAATGAAAAGGAATCTGATAGAAAGAAAGTGGTATATAATAATGTAAATTTATGAAATTTCAGACATTTTAATCTGTTAGAAAATGGCATAATGAAATTTGGCCTAGTCATTTATGTAAGTTTTTAAAGGGAAAATCTACGCGAATTCTATAAAATTAAAATATTAAGTTACCGTTAGCATGTCGATTGCTATTATTGGCCCTCAAGTGTAATCTTAATAAACTTTCTCCATTAGAGAAACGTTTCGTCCTTAATAGCAATTTGTAAAAAAAATCGGGAATCGGAAAAAAACAAAACTTCTTGAATTTTTCTAATTTAAAACCCATTGTAAATTTAGAACTATTGTTTCTCAGGGGTTGAGGGGGGGGGGTGAGATAATTTTTTCTTTCTGAACTATACATAGCCCATATATCGACTTTTTCCACTTTATCTTCTTTAGAAAGAGAAGTAAAAAAAGAAGGGAACACTTGAATGGATTTTGCTTTCGTTTTAAAAAACCGACCTTCAGTCCGCTAAGAAATGTTCCCATGTTTCATAATGTTCCACCTTCCTTTCCCTTTCTATCTGCCTGTTTATCTCTCGGCCAGTTCCCTCTCTTTACGAAGAACCCAAATTACACGAAAAATTTTAAAACGTGTATTTAAAGAAGATAATTTTCAAGGAAGCCAAGGGAGCGGACAGTGGAACCATTTCAGGGGGTGGGTTTCGGAGGCGGTTTCTCTAAGGTTATTAGGTGGACAGTTATCGATTTTCTCGGAGCCCCGGTGGCACCAGGCTGAAGGAACCTTTTGACCCCTTCGGCCTCTTTCCAAAGGAACTTCCTTTCGTCATGGTAGGAGGATAAGACAAAAACAGTTAACAGAAGTTAAAGGACTTCTCTTCCTCGGATGCGCACTCCACTTGGATCCCAGACTCAGGAACGAAGGAGCCACTTTGACGTCATTATCTCCGGTTCACCCGCAGAGCATGCGCAGTAATTATCGTTACTAATTGCTCTTTATGATTAGCTTCTGAAGCCAATAATCAAGCTCAGAAGCCTTGACTCGGGTGATTGATGATGAAACATAAGTCTACGGATTCCTCTTGCTGAAGGTCCAAAAGTGAAATGGGGAGGAAAAACCCTTTGACGTCCTATCGAATCATTCATCTTTTATTTCAGCATCCCCCTTGAGGATAGCAGTATGTTTTAAAATTTCTCGTAACTTTAATGCAATTATCCATATAACGTCTTTAAATTTTCTCAATGTGAATGCTTCGGATATTCCTAATTCTTTCGCCAGATGGCGACCGGCTTTGTGAAATGAACGCGCGACTGAACAGAGCATTTTTCAGGAACTAGAACAGAATTGAAAGAGTGAATTTCGAAATATGTACGGAATTCCAACGTGATATATGAAATTATTTTCAAATAAGATGAGCATTTCCATCACTGAGATCCATTTGAAATTGAAACTTTATAAAATTTTGAAGTAATTTTCTATCTCAGCTATCGCTAATTTCAACGCAGGCAAAAATAAACAAAATCATAGTTCAGTTAAAGTTATAAAAATTTCATTGCATTTTTTCTTTTTTTTTTTTTTTTTTTTGAAAATTAAATTATTAACGTTTTATTTTTATTCGAAAAAAGTGATCATGTAGTTCTCAAAATATGCAGATGTGTCTGCCTAAAAATAAAAAATATATTAAAAACATCAATGATACAAAAAAAAAAAAAAATTAAAATTGTAAAGCACAACATTTAGTGTTAATGAAGTCATTACAACAAACAAAACTTTATTTTAGTCATCAATACATTCAAAGTTTTATTCCATTCAAATTTAAAATGTATACAATAGCCCTCGTGTTTTTTTTCTACTTGTTCATAAATTTTTCCGTTTCTGTTTTTGTCCATTGAATATGTTGTCGCTCGATATTAAAAATAAACAAGCTGGGTTATTTCACATTATTTCTTCATCTAATTATTATGCTCAAGCAGATATTTATTATTATTATTATTATTATTATTATTATTATTATTATTATTATAGAACAGATAAACTACTATAAGAAGAAAAACCGGCGATGATAGGCTTTGGCTTCTCTGTTGAGCACCGCTCTAGAGATTATTAAACCATTCAATTTGTCGTCACTTCCGGTCCTTGAGGCAGATGCTGATTTCGTTAGTCGATAAGAAAGTTCCTCATCATCTATGATTAACCACAGATGCTCATCTCTCAATGGGAAGAAATATTTTAATGCAGCTTTGACATCTTTTTTCCCGTGCTTGTGTTTTCGTTGCCTTTAAGCGATCACTCAAAATGCAAACAGCGCGATTTCCTCCACAGAGAAGGGAGGAGAGACTGCTTTTCCCCCATTAAAAAATGGAGGGGGAAATCTATGTATATGTAATAATTTTTTGAACTCATTCCTTTCTGAGATAACCTCTTGATGCAATAAAAGTTCACTTGCTGTAAAAAAAAAGTATTTTTGATGAAGGATAAAAGAGAGAAAGGAACTTAAATTGAGAGAGAAGGAGGGATAGAGAGAAAAGGAGAGGCTTTATGTGGAGATTTTATTATTACTGCTACTATTAATCATTATAGCAGTAATAGTAGTAGTAATAGTAATCGTAGTGGAAGAATCAAATTTTTCCTTAAATTTCCCTTCTTTAAAATGTAGTGGAGTGTAAAGCAATTCAATAGCATAAATAATATTTAATTTGCAAGCTTCCCCCTACTATTATTGAATTGAGCTGCTATTCCTTGTCGGCTCTGTTATTATCTCTTACAAGCACACACACGCACACACATACACACAAAAAAAAGCAAAAGTGAGCTTTTATATGAATGAAAACGACAACGCATGCGCATTGGCAAGCAACTCTTCTGTTCTCGTGACGTCGTTGGTCATTACGCATTCGACT
Organism: Rhysida immarginata; assembly: GCA_023313115.1. NCBI lineage: Eukaryota > Metazoa > Arthropoda > Chilopoda > Scolopendromorpha > Scolopendridae > Rhysida > Rhysida immarginata. The sequence goes on along the minus strand of JAHWFO010009480.1, from coordinate 1,206,120 downwards.
GATCATAGCTCAACAAATTGTCTGTTGGACGCTTGGGCGCTGCCATTTCCACCGACCACCCACGTAGCGACAGCCGTGACAGATCGACGCAAAACCCTCTCTACAACGACCACCCTCTCTTATAACGTGATCTTCGGGAAAGTCTCTGTTTTACAGTCGCGTGGTGCGCTCAGCATCCGACTTCCTCTCTCGTCCGCTCCCTCTGTCGCACCTCTCGAACATGTAAAATGTGCGAGATTTTCACCCATTCTACCTCACCCCTACAAATTCAAATGGTTAGGATCTAGACGGGGGGAGGGGGGGGGGGGAAGAGAAATATTCACACAACCGGAGAACACCGAATATAATAGATCCCCGTCTAGGTACTAGGTCGGTTGGGGGAAGGGGGATAAAGGGGAGGGAAGGAACCACCGACAAACCCACGTCGCCTGACTTAATCCCTCCGACTTCAGTTGGACGACGAAACACCGGCGGATGATAAGGAGTGAGAGAGAGAGAGAGACAAGTCCCATCACTATCATCATCATCATCAACATCATAAATATCGTCATCTTATGCTGTGATCCTTTAAACGTTTTGGATTCCCCAATGGCTCAGTGATTCAGCACCCTGGCGGCACGATGACGTCCGACTGGGCCCTGGTAAGTTTTTCCTTCTTTTATACTTGGTAAAGGTGGGATAAAAGATTGTTATGAAAGGCTACAGATATGCCGAACGAGTCATTTAGGTTTTTGTTTTGGTTTGTTTCCATTAACTTTTAAACTCCAAATGAACGTCAAAATGAAGAGCAAAGAATTGCTTTGAAGAAATTTTGGATATAATAACAAAAACAGTCTATAATATAAAATTAATAAGTGGAATGGTGATTAAACGCAAGTTTTCTTCAAATATCCACTGAATCCTATATAAGGGGATGAAATTGTTCCGTTTGAAATCGATTGGAAGTTAACGAGAGTTCGAACAAGAAAATCGAAACCAGTTTGCCAGGGTTGAACAAGTTCAACTTTTATCTATAGTTCAATAGCATTTCCTATTGTTAAAAGCTTTACTTTGTTGATATTATAATTGAATACATTCTCGGTCCGTTGGGCCCTTCACACACCGAACTGGTTCTTCGGTTAGTTCGTCTTGTATATTGATGTAGCCGTAAAATCAGTAGATTATATCGTATACAAAAGTACTTTGAAGTGGGGTTTTTTTGTATCGTTGACGTTTTTTTCTTAAAAGGGTTAAATAAATTTTTTCGGGTGAAAAGGTGATCTTTTATATAAGAAATCTGCAAAGCCAATAGCAACCACTACATCTATTGGAACTCCACAAGAAAAGTTGGTAAGTTAAGAAATGTCGATTCATTGCCAACAATTTAAGGTTTTTTTTTCTTCAATATAATAAAGAAATAACTGATACCGTTGGAGCTTTAATCATAATCTTAAATTTTACTTCGTAATCTAAAGCACAAATATACTTAGAATTAATAATTTAAATTTTTTTTAGAAAAAAAAGTTAACAGCAATTTTCATTTATCATAGTTTTATTAACAGTGGACATACAAGTGATAGAAATTTAAATTTATTCACATTAAATAATGAAAATTATATTGAATCAAGTGAAAATTTATTAAAATAATTATTGTGATATCAGAATCGCAGCAAACATCTTAATAAAATATTACAAATAATTAAAATAAATAGAATTGATATTTCAGTTATAAAAATTAGAACATTTTTTTTCTCTTCGCTGAAATTAAATTTGAAAAACTTAAACCACGAATAATCAAACGATAAAAATCATATTTTTTGAGTATTGAATAGTATTTTGATAAAAGCTTCAATCGTATTTCATCTCATTTCAACTTACTCTTAACTTTTCAAAACCTTTTTTAGTACCTGCCATAGTGGTTTATTAAAATGCATTTCGTGCTGTAGTTGTTTCAATCTTATAAAAGTTCTATTGGTATTAACAATAAACAGTGACCCTTATTTCCTTATTTACCACTGAACGTATTAGCATTAAACGGCAATCTAATTCCTTAAATAAGGTTGCTCCTAGCATTTGTTAACAAATTCAAATCTTAGGCCAAAAATCTCTTCTTTCTTACCCTCTCGTAATATACCGTCAAAAATCAGAAGACCTTTCAAAGTTAGTGACGTAATACACCTGTACGCGTATGATTCTGTATATGTATGACTTAAGACAACTATATAAATAGTCCCTATTGACGGAACATCAAAGGTGTGGGGTTGTTTTTAATTAAAAAATAAAATAATAATATTATCTTACACTTTCATTGATTTAGTGTATCAGAAGAGAGTTTATTACAAGTAAGAAGATATTGAATTAAAACCTGCAGTTTCATCGAATAGAATCGTCTGCTAGAAAATACATTTTCCCATATGGCTTACATTTGTACAATAAAAGTAAGCAAAATGAACAAAGTTGGATGGTATTTTCACGTTAGAAGGTGTTTCTTGCGCCTATTAGAGTCTGCATAAATTTAAAAATATTTAAAGTTTTGTTACATTCTGGCACAAAGGACAGTTTATAAACGCATTCGATCGCAGCACACTCTAGCGAAGGCAAGCATTTTTGATTCATGATTCACACAGATGGAAGGTTTAATATAAACAATATTATTTTCTTCTACAAAGAGTTTATAATTAATTATTTTTAAGCAAACCTGTGAATTATACAAACTAGAAGATGGTTACCGTGACCTTTTTTATTTTAAACCAGAACGCCTACAATGTAGTTTTAAAGCGTTATTCTCGGCGTTTGCGGAATACCAATATTCGCCTAACACTAATGACATAAGGTACACTTATGGAATAAAACTTTCGAAAGAAATATTCTCTAACATTAATACTTTCTTGAAAAGATTAACTAGTCCACTTGTCCCAGAAAAGCCGTTTTCAAGTTTAAATTCACTCACAATTATTTGCAAGATTCAATACGACAGCATACTAGGAAATTTAGGAATTGTGCATCTGCGGACGCTAGGCGCGACACTCTCCTATTCCAGGAATTTTTTGCCAGATATCAGCAAACGGAACGAAATCGACTCAATACTGGTCTTTCTTCTTTCTAAGGATATAATTTATATGTCCATACAATTAAAATTTTTGAAAGTTTATGGTACACTTTATGACTGCTACCATTGTCATCTATAGCGCAGTTGATATGACTCCAGTTCGTCATTGGAAACAATTTATTTCTCTTCAGCGCAAACACTGTAGACGGCGACGCATTAGAGAAATCGTAAGGAAAATATCACTATTTTTAATAGGAAAATTATAATTTGACAACCGCGAAATCAGTTTGTGCCTCGATATTTAGTAGAATTATGGTTACTGAATTGCGCAGAACCACCATATTAACCAAATAAAAAATTCTCTCATCATTCACGAAGTCAAGTTCCATATAGAATCTTTATATTAGATTTTCAGAATCGTAGGGAGCGTATTAATTTAGAAAATCAAGTATTTTAAATTGAAATTAATTTGTACTCGTTACTGAGTGATATTTCAGAAGCTTGCCCATTACGAACACAAACCGATCAATGGTAAAATCAAAGATGGTCGCAGAGGACTGGCGGTCATTTGATAAACTGGGCATGGAAGAGATTAACATTATTAAACATGTATTATTAAGGGGATGAAAGAGAGCATAACATGCCACTTCTGAACAAAAATTCGAAATGAAAAGGGGAAAGTATGGAGGAGGTCCTCTAAAACACAAATAAATCCCCCAAACTACTAAAAGAATTTTCCTAAAAGGATATAATCTGAATAACCATTGTATAAAATAATGTTATCAAAGTTGGTGAAATCTCAGTGTCCCCTTAAAAATAAAGCACTTTAATTTTGCATCAGTAACCTATGTACATACATTATCAGCGACGGATTAACCGACAAAAATTACTCTGGCTCTATTTTGTTATGTTTAGAGATAAATATAGGCAAAAAATCTTAGATAAATAAATTCATCGCCGGGCCCTCTCGAAAGACAATTAGGCCCCCTCTTCATCTAGGAGTCCAAGACAATTATCTTTTTGGCCCTCACTAAGCGTGGGAACCTATGTTTTCCTTTCCCCAACTCAAAACCAGTTCAGAATGCGTGATACTGCATTACCATAACAATATTAATTAAAAACTTCGTTACTGTATTCGCGAAGTCGGTCGTTCTGTTGCTATTTTTTTCGATATTTTTGATTTTGACTTCAGATTTGGACAGAGCATCAAAAAGTAAGTAAAAGTTAAAATAGACAGACATGTCCTATCTATTCGGGAACATGACCAAAATAGTGGTTAAATTTTGGTTCTGTCACCATTTTGGCCATATTTCCAAATAGGTAGGACATGTGCGCCTATTATAATATTTACTTACTTTTTGATGTTATATCCGAATCTGAAGTCAAAAAATTAGAAAAAAAAATGGTAATAGAACGACCAATTTCGCAAATCTAGTAACGATGTTTTTAACATCATTGAAAATATCTTTCTCTGAACTCGACTTAAAAACTCGAGAAGATATGTTGAAATTCTGAAAAAAAAAAAATCCGTATATAAATATACGCATGTATGTACGTAGTGACCAATTTTGTGCAGCTGACTCCCCCAAAACGGCAAATAACAGAAGCAAATGAAATTAATATAGCGAGAGAGGGTACTTTAAACACTGCCTTGATGTAATTTTTTATGACAACTGGTTAAGTCTTTTTAGAGATATTAATTTTGTTTTCTAAAAGTGAAGCAATGGCTTAGCATTCATACCATACCAGTGAACTAAAGTCAATAAATTCGACCTGTACAATAATGTTTGTAAATAAATTGTTTGGCTCTGATGGGCCATTTTGGAGTTATTAATGAAGCCCTCTCCCAAAGGACCCCCCGCCCAATTTCTTGTTCAATTTCTTTTCTTTTCATGACCTGTGCGAATATACCATTTCACCATAACGATTTATTTCTCTATACTCCGTCATTGTATATTATTAATAATCTCATTTGACAGTTACTTAAATCAAAAATGGCGAGAACTTCGATTGCTAATATTTTAAAAGAATTGTTTTTTGCCTCCTTTTCCTTTTCACTTTAGGATATGTTGTCGAGGCGAGGCATATAACTCTTGCACAGAAGCTTTCGGCAATTTGGAAACATTACTTAGTTTCCGTCAAAATATATATCAGTTTTATTGATGGGTAATTCCAAAGAGGCCAAGTAAAAGTTCACGTTACACGACCACTTTTTCAAAATGTCCATCAAAGCTAAAGAGAAACCCGATCCAGTTGGATTGATTGATTATCGATCAATACGTGAGTTCAAAACGAAGCCGCTTTTACCACTGAAACATGAGTTGAAACCAGTTTTTCGTTCGTCTTATCTCGCTATCTTTTTTTTCTCCTTTCTTGGGTTGGAAGATTTACAATTCAACTCTTCCGTGGATGAAACGCGCATAATAATGGAGGGGGGTCGAGTGCAAAGGGTTGGAAAAGTTAGGATATTAAAAATGTCAGCGGGGAGGGGAAATCAACATCCTAAAAATATTTCAGATGCAAAAAGAAAAGCATAAAATATTTTAAAAAATAATTTAAAAAACTGTAATTAGTTGAAGAACTGAATGGGATGAGCCGTAATCTGATTTTATCTGAGATGCTTAAGAGTTGCGTGAGTGTGTGTGAGAATGGGAAGAAGGTATTAATTAAGATCATAAATGCGCCTCTTTGTATAGAAAAGACGATAAGGGTGTGTCATTCCGTTCACAATATTCTATTCTCTGATTATGATGAAATCTCGTCTCTATGCTTTTTTTAATGTCGCTCTCTCTGTCAATCAATCTCTCGCTCGCCGACGGTGTTCCTAATCACGTGATTTAATTTTTCCGTTTTTCCGTGCTGAGGAATTTCCGCCTCGGATTGTCATAAATCCTCTCGTGACAGGTGATGTTGTTTGACAACGTGCCGACGTTTGATTTACAGACCATAAATAGAATCAGTGGCGGCCTCAGCCGCTTCTTCCCTACGACATTTCCCTTTGGTAAAAGATCGTAATTTATAGCCCCCCCCTAACCTCCCACCCCTCCTTCCTTTTGACAGCATCAGCAGCCAGAGCAGCAGTGAATTAAATTTATACTTTCTCGCAAAGCAAAGTAATTTATCGTTCGAGTGGTTCCGCATCCGTGCGACGTCATTTGCCATTGGCCCGTTTCAAAGCCGACATGTGTGCGGGGCCACAAGAGGAAAGCGGCCTTTGAAAAGTAATAAGCAGTTATTAACCATTCGGGTTAATAGAACATTTTTAATGGCAACTGTGTCCAAATGATAAATCCAATCAATGTGGTCGCAGTCTTTCATTCGTGAAAATTAATTTCCTATAGCAATTAAAAGCAGCGAGCCGCAACCACCAAATCTTGGAAGAGACAGCGCATAAAAAGTTCGTTGGAAGGAAATAGGATTTATAATTTTCAATAAAATAAAATACAAGGTGGTCCAGAGATCACGACTCACATTTTGTAAGGCTTTAGCAGTTAAACATATGAACTTATTTGCACTAAGTAAGCTGCAATTGATAGCGTAATACCACAAAAAGATAGTACGGTATTCGTTAACATCTTTTGATTACTGCATCATGTAGACAAACGCGTACAATGTGTAAGGTTTCTTTCATTAACCAACAACGATATTGGAATTTGTCGACTAATGTTAGTCCAATCGATGGTCCAAACTTTCCTGAAATTCGTCGGCACATCTGTAACGTGGTTGGTTAGTGAAAATAACTCGCCATTATACGCGTTCTTTTAAGGACAAACGGTCTTCCGATGCAATAATGAAAAGATATGACCTGTAGAGTCGTTAACGAATACCCTGCTATCTTTCCATGTTATTATGCTATCAATAACAGGTTATTTTGTTCAAGAAAGTTTATTTGAGTTTATAGTTGCAGTTAGTATATAAGATATTAATTTGAGGCATTCGCTTCTATTTGAGTTTGACACCTCTGATTTAGATAAGAATTACACAATAAAATTGTATCTTACATTAATTTCTAATAATAGACAATGAGGTATCAGTTTCTAAAATGTGAATCAAGCAATATAACTTGCTTGTGTGAAAATTTAATGGGAGCTTTTTCTTGGTTGCTTATCCTGGCAGGTCTATGGAGAAAATGCCTAGAACCGCTATGTATTAAATAGCTCATATTCCTGGTTTAAAATATTAAAATGGACATTTAGCTATCATTCACATTTTTGAAACTGATATCTCGTTATCTATTATTAGAGATTAATGTAAGATATAGATTTTTATGTAATCATTCTAATTGCTACTTCATGGCATATAGCACTGAATATCAGTGTATGCAACTGAAACGAGTTAAACAAATCAAAGAGGGGACTCAGAGCTTACACTGACTTGAACCCGCGAAAATTCGCCTCCAGCCAGGTATCATAGCCCGTTGAGCACCAGCCAGATAACGACTGTAGCATGTAACTCATTGAAGGGGGGGGGGGGATGTTTTACATTGGTTTTGTAGAACCGGTGGAACGTATTAATGTAACTCATTAATACGGTGGAACATAATCAGTTACATTTTGGTTTTGTAGGTGCTGACTGCTTAATCTCAACTTAGCAACACCTTGGCAGACAGAACGGTAGATGGTGGTTTTGGATTGTTGAATGGTTGCTTGGGATTACTTTACAGCATTCAAATCGATTCTCTCCCCTTCCTCTTAACTTTAGGGTGTGCCCTCGATCTCTGACCTTTAGCGCAATGTTGTCCGGCTTTACCGGTTCTTCCAAAGAAATGGTCACCCTAAAGTTCAATATCACCAAACTGGAATTTATTCTACTGGTTCTGGCATTTACAGGCATCCGTCTTTATTAACACTTCAAGTAGTTAAGGGGCCGTCTTGCTTTACCGTGACCCCGAAGAAAATTCACAATAATATCTTAAATAAATGTCATGGGAATTGTGGTTACATTTGCGACCGTTCTGTTAGCCTACTTTTGAGAAAAAAACTTCTGTGAAAGCTTAATTCAAAGCAGAGTCCCCATTCTTGAAATACCATAAATGTATCCGAGGAGGTGGAGGGGGGAGTCAGTAAGTCTTTAAGTTAGTAAGTGAATCTTTAAATCGGAATTTCCATTCTTGATTTCCCATCAATAAACGCTTTGTGCTATCGATAGTGCCATAAGAATTAATTGTTGATTCGTCAAATACTTTTTGAACGCCCGAGATTCGGTTTGCTTGTTTGCTTCACTCATAGATGTCTTCATCTCCCCTCTGCTTTACGTAAAGACCAACGCTGCTTCATTGTCATGATTAAGACTTACTGGTCCCCCCTCTTAATGCACTTTCCAGACGAAAGGTAACTTGTGTCCCCTTCTGTGAAAAGAGAGGCATTATGACTCCAAATTCCTCTGGCTACGTCAATGAAGATTAAGTATTTTCCAGATATTTAATGCATCCGTATTTCTGGAGCTTTTCAAGTAATTCGGAGCTGAAGGGTTGAAGCCCACTCTTCAATTTTAGAGTAGCAACGGTATCTTTAAAATTATACAAGTAATATGATCATTTTTTAAAAATTTTCTTTCACACATTACAATGAAAAATTAACCGTTCTTTTAGTTAAACACTATACTAGAATGCTAAAACATGTTTTAAATAATAGTTCTGCTCTTCCTTACTAAGGCAGACTATTTAAATCTCAGCAGCAAAGTCTGAAAAACCCACTCTGTAAGAAGTTAGTTTTTTTAAGCTAAAAATAGGATGTGGACAGTTTCCACATCAGTGTATCAGATTGTTATAAAAAGTATTCTCCTTTTTAATTATTTTTCATACAGTATGAACATATCCTTTAAATCCCATTGCAGCTTCACTTCCTTTCATATCTGTGTCAAGCCTATTACAGTTTCACTTCATAAAGTTAAAGCTTAATTCTCAAAACTTCAACATGCCAATGCTAAAAAATATAATTTAACAAGAAAACGTCTGAAATACTTGAAAAGTAATACATATAATAATATGGATACATGTTCTGCAATAGATTGAAACAAGATATAGTTGCTCGATTCTTAAAAATCAAAGTTCTAAATACATTGTAATTAATGTCTCGTTTTATATTTGGCCAAATTCTATTAAAAAAAAAAAGTTTAAATTATCAAACTTAGCAAGTTCTTTCTTTTGCTAATACCTTTAAAAGCAGGAACTGCACCATCTTTAATGGAGATGAATCATTCGATCCGTGTTTAAGAGCTCGTTTTCATAGCAGATTAGAAGTTTTCATATACTTGGCTTTGTTTCTTTTCAAACGATCTAATAAATCTTTTGCTAACCGCCACGAAATTGTCGTTCATTGATGTTCCCGCCCTTTCGACCAATAAAGCAGACCAAATACTGTGCTCACATATAATTATTCATATTAATCCTTTTATCTTATCAACAACATTACAAGGACATCCTACCTTAAACGAATTATTTAAACGTGTAGTATTTTAGAAATTAATCTAAACAAAGATTTTAGGAAAAAGATACGAGGTTTCTTTTCTTCTCAATAGATGACAGCTTAGGTGTCGTTCTGAGTGAAAATTGATGTGTTTTCGTCACTAAAGTGGTTGTCCACGGTGTTTGGTGTATTGATTTTTTGTGAGCCTTATTCTTTTATCTTAATCAGAGAATGAGTTGTTTTTTCAGCATGCTTTGTATATATTATATAATTGCGTTGTGCTAATTTAGCATCGAGCTTAGTAATAGATATTTTAATTGATGACAGATGGCAGCACTTGTATCCTTTCCCTGTGTATTTCGGAGCTAAATTTATTTATTAATTTGTTACTTATAAATTTAAAAAAAAAAGTAAAAGAAAACCTTATAATATTTGCAATTTTGCTTCTTCGTTTGGCCTTTTAGAAAAGAGAAAAATTATTATGTACGCTTTTTTAGGAAGAAATAAATTCCATTCTTTGAGAAGAAAATTAAGATGAAAAAAAAACAACTTTTCAAGCAAGCGTAGTGAATTATAATGATTATTTTTTGCAGGAGAACAAATGAGTTGACGTTATTTTGACACCTTCGGGTGCGCCAAAGACGCCTTCTTCTGAAACTCTCATGTCGACGCTACTCACTGAAAAAGATAGTAATGTCTTTTCCAAATTCATTAACCTTGAAGGCCAAAGTTTTTTAAGAGAAAAAGAAAAAAAAAATCTCGTTTTCGCCTCCCCTTTTTCTCCCTTTCTTCAATTATTTATGAAATTTATCGTCTGCACGATCTTTCCGTTGAAAAAAATTTGTTTTTTCCTTCGTACTTTTTTAAATCGAATTTATTATTAACAATTTCTCTTAATGAATCTAAGCGATACCCCTCCCCCCCTCTCTTTGCTCTGTCTCTCTTTTTTTCTTTCTCTCTTTTCTTCCCTCCCTCTCCTTCTTTTGTCAGCTGTTTTCTGTTTTGTGCCAAGCCTAATTTTCCTCCAAGTTCGTTTCCTCTAAAAACAATCTTCCCCCCTCCGTGCGCGCTTCATTCGCCACGCTCCTCATTGGTTGATAAGTGCGCCCGTGGCTGTGCGCTCGTTGCCATGACAACCGCTCAGCCTCTGTTGACGACGAATGGCGCCGCTGCCGCCATTCCTATACTGCTTCCCTTCCTTCCCGACAGATGTCGCTGAACATTATGTTCTTTCACGCTTTGTTGTGAAGCCAGGGTTAATCAATGAATTACGAGATAGAAAGCGTGTATTGCCCCTTCCTCGAGCGAAACGGTTCAATAAGGGGGTGGAATGTTTCCAATAGCTGTTTCTCTCTCTCTCTCTCTCTGTTTCTTTTTTGCTTCTTGTATTTTAAAGAAACACTACAGGATTCAAGCATGTACCCTACTGTTTTCTAAGATTTTATTCTGTAATACATGCTAAGGAGTTTTGTCTCACATTTGGCTGAATTTAAAAAATATTGAATAAAATTATAAGGTCAAAGCAACTTTGAAAAACGTTGTGTTAAAATAGAATTAAGGGTTTTTGAAATCAATAAAAAAAATCATAGAATTAAGGTTATGAAGAATTGGTTTTTAGCAACCATTTTTATTTTTAAAAATTACAATAAACGGCGTCTAGATTCATTCTTATTAAATTAAAAGTAGCTTATAATAGCGTTATCAGAGCAACCTATTACATAGGAAAATCGCTTCACATGTTTGTAATCGCTTTAGCTTCCAACCTTCGAGAGTAGGTGCTAAATTAAAAGAAATTTACCGCGCCATTAATGATCATAGACCCCAAATCATTTCGTGAAAGAGTGGATGAAAAATTCGATAACTGAAAGATCTTAGGTTTTCCAACACAAACCTTATCAACAGTCATGCAAAACACTTTCCCATATAACACAATTAAAAATCTGGAGTTAGATCTCACACCAATTACGAATTCCAATTGTGGAGTGCTGTCAACCTACGTGTTCTTCATTTGTTAAACACGTTACGAAATTAATTACGCAACATGGGATAGAAAACAGCTCAATTGAGCCTCTTTATTTACTTTATCCCCATGGGATACAAAATTTTAATTAGTATTGTTGTTGTTGTTGTTGTTGTTTTGGAAAAACCAAACTCGGATCAAGTCCGGAAGCCAAATCCCAGAGGCGGGCCCAAAAGAGGGCCAACCCATGGGGCTCGAATGCAAAGAAGGGGTAAATTACGTGCTCGTGGAAGTATTATTATTATTAGTTATTCCAAACAATTCTAAAGCATCCAATGAAAATTCAATTTAAAAAATCAACTAATAAAATTGTTTTATAATTTCTACATAGTTAAAGCTATACGAGGCGGGAAAGGCAGAAATTTCACAATTTCATGTAAAATGGAACGCTAAGTGATGTAAAGCTAAGCGCTTCCTGCATTCTTGTTATTCAAGCCTTAATGCTCAAATACTTCGAGTTAAAAATATTATTTTAATATAAAAACAGTTAAAATGCTAAAAATAGTGCCACACTTTCACTTTTTTTTTTCAACTACCCTTATTTTTTTATTTTTTTTTATTTTCTGAATTGGTTTTCAGAAGAAGTTTCTACCTACATCTTTGGTCCTACGTATTTTTGGTTACCTTGGCTAGATCAAAACGAAGAGGCGGTGACATGACAAAATAAATACAATTTTAATCTAAATAATTTTTTAAAAGAAATATTTATTTAGAATAATAAATTCTCTGTGTTTGTATGTACAATTGAATTTTAAAAAAATAACTGAAGCTGAAAATGATAAATTTAACGCGCCAAAAAAATTTCCAGTTTATTTTTTCACTCGAGGAAATTGAAACGCTTCTCGCTGGCAGATTGTTTATAAATATTGGCAAAAATTGATGGCGACTCGAGGTTGAGTTGAAGGTTCGTCCGCGGCGTCTTCTTATGAAATGAACCGCCCTCTCCTTCTGCTTAGAGGAATTAAAATAGTAGCAGCAGACGAATTTACTCCTGCGGGATTCTGTGGATCCAGAACACGCGTTGGAAAACACTTTTCCAATCAGACGACAACGACGAGGTGCAGGCGAACGGGAAAAGACTGACGCCGAGTGGGACCCAAATGGCTCCCAAATGAAGTGAAAAGGCAAAGGGACACGTAGGGAGGGGGTGGGATGATGCTTCATTTCTCATGGCCAATTAAAATATAATTTTCGAAAAAAACTTGCATTTTTTCCCTCTTTAATTTTGTAAATTAAATTAAATTATTCACAGATTCCGATTCATACGAAAAAAAAAATCTGTTTTATAGTCCATCCAGCCTAAGTTTGCGCGAAATGTGATGGCCGTTTCAATTGTTGGACACTGTTACAACAAAAATTAAACAATGCATAACAATTAACATGTCCATCACATTTCGCGCAATAGTAAATATTGATATGTAGCGTTTTTTAATGATTAATAGAAGCTTCATTAATCGATAACATTTTTAGAAAGCTATTTTAAAAAATTTTTGTCCAGCCCATTGAATAATGAACGTGAATTTGGCTTAAGCGTGAATTTTTGCGCTCCACTTAATGAGTGACTCCAATGACTCTCTCATCGACATCAGAATTAAGATTGAGATGTTTAAAGCTTATGACAACAGTATAGTGTTCTTCTATTAATAAAAAAACATGTTTATCTTAACTCTAATCACAATAATTAAAATTCATACAAAAATTATGAGCAATTTACAGTGTGAAATTGTTTTCTTTTAAAATTCTGCATTTTTTGCTACAATTTGGTTTAATGATCTAATTCTAGGTTGTTTTTTTTAGAAACTTTAAAGTGGACGTGAAAATTTCTATTTGATGTACAGGACAATAAAGGGCCATTTAAGTTTTGTGGAAGCCGTAAGGTGGGTGGTCTTTTAGATGGGCTTCCCAGCAGAGCTCGCAAAGGGAGATTACAGTCCTTAGGACACGAATACCCTTTCTGTTGGTAGTAAACTGGAGAGAAGTTAGAAAGTGGATCAATTAAAATTTCTGAATTTTCAGAAATACTTTTTAAAATCTTGCTTTCTTGTATTTTTTCACATCGTTCTAGGTTTTATTAAAATTTATTGAAATTCTAATTTTTAAGCAAGTTTTAAAGTTTGAGTTAAAATTGATATAAAATTGTTTTTAAAATTTAGACATCAAATTGAATGCAATAATAATATAGCATTGAAAAGTGCTGTTTAATAGCTATTTCTATGAAGCGCGTTGTAAGTAAAGTTAAAAGTTATTCAATCTGCATAAATTATGTTAATTTTTAGATTTTAAAAAATTTTGAAAATTGGAAGTATTTTACCTGATTGGAACATGAATTTGGTTATTTTAGCAAAGTAAGTGCTATTTCAAAATTTTTTGATGTTAAATTTTTCGTTATCAAATTTTTTCTTGAAGCTCGAATTGATGAACTTTAGCGTGAAAATTGCGCTGAGCGGACTTTTTTCTTCATCCATGGCGGACTTGAGAGAAAGTCTTTTAAACACGAGCCAGCAGCAGAATAGTAAATAAAGAGTCATATAAATCGTGATGTAGCTTCATAAGTAATGAAATATTTCTTTGGATTGAATATTAAACAGCGGGAAGAACAAGTTTCGGAGTTTGATGCAACCGAAATCAGAAGCGCGCCATAATTTTATATTTCCTGATAACGACACCGAAGGAGTTCAAAGGTCACTTTTTTTTATATGTGTAAAGAGGGAAAGGAACGAGCGACCGACACGTAAATGGGAGAAAGAAAGAAAGGAGAAAAAAAAACAATGCCTAAAATGCAACGCAACCCTTCTATTCTCGTGTTTTTCTTGGGGGAATGACACGTCTTCGATGCCATCCATCCCTTTGACCCTCGCAGTGAATCCGTAAAGAAAGAAAGGACTTAATTTGAAGAACACGGAAAGTCCACCATGATTTACTGCCGAGGACCACCCGGGTTGTGTGCCAGGAGGAGAGGGTAGTTCGCGCGGTAGGGGGGGGGGGGGTACCCGAGGCGTGCCGAGCTGATTCAAAGGGAGGGGGGTGTTGGTGACACCGCCCATCGCCGCTCACAAAACACCTTCCTTTCTGATTAGTATGCAGTTATCATTAAGGGAAAAAAAAAAGTTTCCAATGAGAACGTAGGATCCGTCACGATGTTGTGGTTGCGCGCTTCTCATTCATTGGAGCTCAATATACGATCCAAGTGTGGGGAAGAGGAGGAGGGGACGGGAGAACAAGGAACTGAATACGATGAAAGGAGGAAAAAAAAATCGACATCAATATCTTCTTATTTTCTTTCTTTTCTTTTTTTTTTTTTAATTATTATTTAGTTTAATTCTTCTTAAACTAATTATTCTTTAGTTTAATTTGGGAAGAATTTGCGAAGATATTTTTCTCGTAAGAGTGAGAAATAAAACCTTGAAGGAGCCCACTCGTTTGCGCAAGCGGAACGCTTTTCCCTTCATAAGTTCTAAAGCAAACCATTTATTATTATTTAAAAATAATTCATTCCCGATTTAAACTTCAAAGTAACGCTTCCTCCATCATAGCCTTATACGACCACTATTACGGGATGTACTACGATTCTTACTATTCTAACGACGTGGAGTGGTTCTGTTTTTGTTAATGGACGATCCCATTTTGGCAATGGTTAGTGTGGGCATTTTTATTTCACTTTCTCACAGTAATTCTTACGAAGGCTTCTTTCGACGACCGTCGCTCATTGTGAGCGTGTGTGGTCCATCTACTTTGGTGATCCGTTGCCACGCAACTAATGTGAGACCAGAGACATATGAAACGTGCACGAGCGCCAGCCAATCAGAGAGCCACATCGTCTCCCATCCATCAAGAGTTTCCTCCGCCCACTGGGCAGTGCCAGAATTGCTAATGACGGTGTGTGTGTGGTTGGAACGTTTTCAACGACGCACCAGTGTGAGGGAAACGTGGTGGCTTCATCGTGATACAGCCGCGCGCAAACCCTTATCGTTTCTATATGAAGCGTAGATTATGGAGAGCTGGTCCAACCCAGCATCCAGAATATCATCACAGGTCGGTTGTGCCACGGATTCCTGGCCCAATATTTACCTTATTTACTATTCTGTTCGATTTCCACGACGGTGTAGCGAGAGAGGGTCAGGGAATGCTCACAACATGGCCCCATTGCTTCAAATCTCTTGTTTCGATTATTGCAGGGATCGAGTAAATCTAGTCCGCGTAAACAACTCCGAGAGCGAGAGGATTTGGATCTCCTAACACGGACGAGTTGGAAAGATGCAAGAACGGCGCTGTCGCAAATTAATAAGGTAAGAGTGCACTATCATCACTTTGTATTCTTAAGAGAGTGGGTTGACATGTACGTTCTCGGTTCACCTTTTAGTAGAACCGTCTCGAATTTCACGATCTCTACATCATTTATCAGGCGTCATTTAACCTCATACCGATTCTAATTATGTGAGTAATACGCTTAACCGTAAGTTAAAACTACCGATCGTCATTTATCATTCAAATAGGACGTGGGATTTGTAGGAAAATAGAGCGAAGCCATTGACATTTTGAATCGTTCGCGATTCGTATTTGCCGGCCAACTCTGTGTGGTTACTCGTGCTTCCGGTGCCCGGTGCGCATGACGACAAGCATGGCCACCAACGGTTGTTAGTTGGTTGTTTGACATCTCCGCACGTCTAGAATGATGTCTCATTTAAAAGCAAAGAAAGGAAATATATGCTGTTTTCATTTAACAAATAAAACGAATTCTGACTAATATGGTTTCATTCAGAAACTACTCCAATTAGTTCAGATCTTCCGATCTGAGCTCATAACATTAACGAAGTCCCCCCCCCCCCCCCCCCCCGTTCAATTTTCTGTCATGTATTTTGCCAATCTAATCGCGAATAGCTACAAGAAGTAGGTCAAAAACTTTTAAAATAAAAACTTTAAGGGGGGGGGGGCATCATTGACAAACATCTCTTTGGGTCAGCAAAAAATATAATTCATGTCAATGCGGTAATATAAATTATTAAGGAAGTGTATTCCTCTTATCTACATTTCTCATTTCCTTATTGTAATCACGTTAGCAGAACTTAATTTAAAAGTAATCAAAGCTATTTTTTAAAAGAATTTAATTGGCTCTATACTCCCCTGGCTTGTGTGCCACATTATTGCGGTGAACTTAATAACTGCATGAAATAACAATAAACAAAAGAACTAATTGCTGAAAACAATGCACTCAAACAATTTAATTCTATGTAATTTTTATATATAAGCTATTAGGGCTATTATAAGACCTGTAAATAAATTTTACATCTTTCTTTCGTGTTCTTCAATTTCAAAAATAAAACTTAAATTTAAAAACCCTATAAATATAGACATATTTTAAACGAACCGGCTTAACCCGCTTGATGTAATTTATTGTAAGTTTTCTTTTATGTAATTTATTGTAACTTCTTCATTGTATATTTTTCTTAATAGGTGCAACAAAATTATTTATTTTATTTTTATTTTTTCCCTAGGGTAAAGCTTCAGGGAATACAGCTGCACTATGGTTACGAAGTAAACTGCAGTTGTATCTTTTTCAACTCGGATGTTTCATCCAGTTGCATGCCGGCAAAGTTTTATTTGTCGGGCTTCTTGTTTTGTCAACATTCTGTGTTGGGTTAAAATCTGCAACAATTCAAACCAACGTTGAAAACTTGTGGATTGAAGGTAAGAAAGATTACTTTTGAATTTTTTTTAAAAATTATTATTGTTATTAGTCTTTTTGTCACACTCGCTTAAAAAAAAACAAAAAAAAACCTCCTTGTTTATTTAAATTACCCATCATGCACCCGCTAAGAAATTATTACTCCAATAAGTTTGTGTATTTTCAAACATTAAGAATACCTGGAAAAATTATGACCCCTTTATTTAATTTAGCAAGCAGATATTATTTCTTAATTTCCATGGTCTAGTATCGTTGTGAAATTCAAATAAAGGATGGGTCTGATACGATACGGATACTATCAATTTTAT
>JAHWFO010009480.1:1147754-1186002 GCA_023313115.1 Rhysida immarginata | reverse complement strand
TCTCCCTTTTCAGTACCCATAGCTTTTGGGGTCTCTTTTACTAGCACACCAGTTGTGGCACAGACAAGGAGTAAAGGTGGCTGCCTGTCATACAAGTGACAGCTTCATTATGCTACCCCTGTCTCAGTTGGTGGCTAATTCTATCACTTCCTCTTTGTCCCTTTCCAGAATGAATATAGATAAGAGGGTGAGAGAAAAAACACATTAAAGTTTATAAGAAAAATTTTGATTGCTGATAAATTTAAGAATTTACAAATACATAAAATTTTTATTTGGAGATTATTCAAATTGGATCAAAATAGTCTTCAAAACCATTTCACTGATAATCATTAATCAACGATTTTTCACGTTTTTTTTTTTCATCACGTTTAATCACTGATAATCATTCAAACAGTGTTTAATTTTTTTTTTCAGTTATAAAAATAAGGTAAAAATACTTTCCTAAGCATGTTTCTAAATCAATATAGGAAAAACAGTTTCATACTTAAAGAATAATAAATAACAGAAACAAGCATTTATAAACAATATGTGTAAACAACTGGTGTTAATAAATATTTTACTTATTACTTATACAGTTCACTTCACTTATTCATTCCCTGCAGCAATACTAAAATCTAAGAAAACTATTAAAGAATAAATATAAACTAGAAAAAGAAGAAAATTCATAATTTTAGATTCATTCTTTTATGCTAAACAACTTAAATTATATCTTGTTTAAAAACACATAATTGAAATTTTCCATAACTTTTCTTCTTTATTCATTTTATATTATTATTATTTTTTTTTTTTTATTATCTTTTCTACTTAACCAGAAGGTGGACGATTAGAGAAAGAACTTGAATATATTAAAAAGATGTCTGGTAGTGGCTCAGGTAGCACCAACCAGATAATCATCCAAACCCCAAAAGAAGAAAATGCAAACATTCTCCATACGGATGCTCTGCTTATTCACTTGGAAGCGATTTTAGCAGCTACAAAAATACACGTGGAAATGTTTGAAACGTAAGGAAATTTATTTTGGATGCTCTGCTTATTGAATTAGTGTTACGTTTAAACAAAATTTCAAGCACAAGATTAGTGTTTAATATTATACTTTTAATGATTATATTCATTTACTACAACAACTCAACTTTTCATAAAAGACTTAATTTTGGCAAATAACCCACTTATTTAAGCTTGAAAGCAAATTATGTTTAAATGGCACAAGTTTTGCAAAATGAAGTGTATGAATTTTTTTAATCCCTCGAGGGAATACCACAATTTGTTTCTTAATTGTAGAGGGCCAAGTTATTCATTATTCATACTAAACACTCATTTAGCTGTAGCCAACTCCAAAGCTCCAGGCTATTACATGATTATAGGTGGCCAAGGCAGAG
This sequence comes from Rhysida immarginata, assembly GCA_023313115.1. Classification (NCBI taxonomy): domain Eukaryota; kingdom Metazoa; phylum Arthropoda; class Chilopoda; order Scolopendromorpha; family Scolopendridae; genus Rhysida; species Rhysida immarginata. The sequence continues at coordinate 1,184,626 of JAHWFO010009480.1, read as the reverse complement.
GAAGCTTCTCTTAGAAATATAGCAACTCTAATATAGCAATAAACGAATAATATAAGTGTGAAATGGCATTTATTTTACAGGGCTCTCATGGAGGATAGCTTCTGCAAATTTTTTCCTTTTAAAGTATAAAAAGATTATTGTTAATTATAATTAATATTAGCTCTGTATAAATTGTTATTGTAATGGATTTTAATAACTGATTAGGAAAGTATATAATTAAAAATTACAGATATAGAAAATAATTATCAATAATTAAAAAACTTAATGCAAGTTATTTGATAATGAAAAATTTTAAAAACAATTAATCATTTTCTATCTTTAATGATTTATATTGATATTTGAAAAATATCTGAAGTATGTTTTCATATAACGACATAAGTTACTCATTTTTTTTTGTACCTTTCTTTTTTAATCTTTAAAGAAATCTTGGGTTGAATTAAGTCTTAATAAATTAATAAACTCTTATATATGTTACTATTAAGATCATCTTGTTTCTCTTATTATAAATAATTTCACTTCTAATAATGAGAAAGTTATATAATCCAAGTTTTTATTGTTTTTCATCTGGCAATGATGAATCATGTGTTTAACATTTTCTTCCACTCTCTCTCAGAGTCAAACATTTTTTATACAGACTGGTACATTGCAGAAGCTACAGGAGAAAAAAATAAAACAAAAAAAAACCTTTTTTGTTATATTTTGTCTCCAAATAAATGTTTTGCAGGTATAGATTAAACCCTTTTTCAGAGGACCTTGACTATATGGCCTAGATTTTTCAGCAGAAAATGAAAACTTTTGCACATGCTCAGTAAGTACACCGGGTACCTAAAGTGTTCCTCTTCTCCCTTTTGAGCGAAGCCTTGTATGGAGGCTCTTCACAGAGGACCACCCTGATAGTTGGGCAGGAAGCTGAAAGTGGGTGAGAGTCGGAGTGACTAGCTAGGCTCCCAACTCCGGATGCCATTCACCAGGGGTCACTGCTCCAGAACGGCTGTCACAACAGTTACTGATGGGAGACACACCAAGAGTATGTTATGAGCAGGCTTCAGCTTTGATGCCTTCAGAATATTACAATTTTATTACAGGAATAGTTATAGTTTTGGAGGCATTTCAAAACAAAGAGGCTCGTGTTCTTATCGAAGCTATAAAGTTGAACTGCAGCTATACACATGCTCATTGCTGTGTCATTAGAATTCTTTAGATTTCCCCAAGTGGGCAAAGATATTTATTTTATAGAATCTACATCATAAAAAATTCTGTTTTCGAATAACAGTATACATATGTAAGGAAAATTACATATTTAGTTACATGTTTAAGAAAATATATAAAATATTTTTAATAAAACACTTAAATATATAATTATTTTGAGCATATTTTTGCTAAATATTAAATGTACTACTTGTTATGTGTAACCACCAGTAGATAATAAATTGACCATTGATTTTAAAATCTTTATTTTTATTTTTATTTTTTTTTATTAATTAGTTAAGGGGGGAAAAAAAATCTTAATTTTTTTTTTTTTATATATATATAGAGTTTGGAAATTAAAGGACTTGTGCCTATCTCCAAGCTATCCATCTTTTGAAGATAGAATCTTGGAACAGGTAATTTTTTTTTGCTTCCTAAATGTGTATCAGATATCACATATATATTTATAATTATCATTTTGAAGTTTATAGTTTCAGCCTCACTAAAGTTGATGGTCTTTGTATATATTTCATAGATTTTTGAAAATTTAATACCATGCTCCATCATTACTCCACTAGATTGTTTTTGGGAAGGAGCCAAAATCCTTGGCCCTGAATTTCCTGTTGTCATTCCGTAAGTATTTTTTTTAATTTTTATTTTTACCTCGAACCTCTCTCTTTAAAAACTATTTAGATAAACGAAAGATTTATACTCATCTTAAACACAATGAAATCAGTGATTAAGAGCAAAACATATGTTTTAAATTGAATAATTAAAAATTCCTTTTTATGCATTATTTAAGAAGTGTCAATTTTTTAAAGTATGTATTTAAGTAAATTTTATTGTTTACATAAAAATATAATATTAGTGGAGCATATAAGAATTCATTTATAACACTAAAAATAAATACAGAAGTTAAACAACTTATAATTTGGGGGAAGAAAAAAAAATGTTAGGTAAATCGTGTATACCAATTAAAATAATATCTGACAGCTGTTTACAAGTAAAGAAAATAAACTGGAAGACTTTATTAAAGCAGAGGGAATGGTGTAGCAGAGAGACTAAAAGATAAACAACAGCAGGAGGAGGCAATAATGAAGCCACATGGGTAGGAAGATGAAAAAGGCCCTGTTTCTTCCATTTCTATTTTCCTCCCTGTCAGCTGTAGTTAAATTCATTATGTCTAGTGGGGCCGATTTTTTTTTTTTTCTTTTTCTGTTCTTCAAAAATTTAAAATTGTATTTGAACATTGACTGAGAGTATATTTCCTGATTAAGATATATAAATAATTTAAAAGAAAGATTAGAATGATTTTATTTTTTATTTTGTGACAGTGGATTTCAGGGAATTCAGTGGAGTAATCTAAATCCTCATGAGTTGGTCAGTAAGATGAAGCTACATTTCCCTTCAACTTGTGAGGTCATTGAAGATTTCATGAAAAGGGTAGGAATTATATAATTTATATTTTTTTACAAATCAATTTCTTAATAGGTTTATTAATTTAAAATTAAGATAGTTTCATTGTTTCTGCTTCAGTACATAAATTTAAAAACAAACTCTGATAAAATAAAATAAGAATTGCTTTCATAAAAAGTAAATAAAATACCTTAAGGGCAATTATGTGGGTAATTAGATCTTCTTGTTTCATTTGGTTTGGTGTAGTTTTGTTTGTTTTGAACTTGTATATTATAAACCACTTAAGTTTAATCTTCAGCTTTTGATTAATTTGGTATTGAAAAGATTAATTTGGTATTGAAAATTCCAACTTCTGATCTCAGAAGTTTGGAATTTTTTTGTTTTTGTTTTATTAATTTTGCTTTTTAAATGTTAATAAGTTAAGATATAAAAATCAGTGTAAATTTTGAAAGTGTAAATTTCAAGCAAGCCCGTGTTTATGATAAATAATTATGCAATTTATGAAAAACATTAACTTTAAATGCCTTAGGACAAAAGACTTCTCAAACAGTTAAATAATTAAATTTGTTTGTTATTTAAATAAAGAAGTAATGAAATGTGAAAGATTATTAAAAGTTGAATTGAAACAAAACTCTTTTAGTTTTGAGAATAAGATGTTTTCTTTTTTCTTTTTTTAATTTTACTATTGTGGAAATCTAAAGAAGAGTTGTACATGCCCTAGTCATGGAATTGGTGATTTAGCAAGCCAGGACTGCTTGGGTGGTCTAGCATCTTTCCTGCCTTACCCTCTTTGTAATTTGAGAATGAAGCAAACTCCTCTGCCAGGCTGAGGCAGGTTTTTGGCTTGCTCTATGATGCACCAACATCAATCAGTGGGACCAGACCCACTGCCCAGACTCTCATTCTCTTTTTCCTGATGCTATGATTGAGCAGTGGCAGTTTTTTTTATTTTCTATTTAATTTTTTTCTTTTATTTTGTTATCTTACTTAAACAATGACTAAGATAACTTGCTTTATAGGGGTGGTCAAGTGGGGAGAATGACATCTTAGAAGGGGAATGAAATCTTTTTAATTTTTAAGAGGAAAAAATTATTTTAAATTATGAAGTATGCTTTACTTTATAAATTTATTTTGTGTTTAGTCATGTCTACCTAAAATGATTTTTACAAGCAATTAATTATTTAATTTAAATGATTATTTACTGCATTAATGATTAAAATCGTTAAATAATAACATATTTTAATTTAACAAATAATAATTTTTATGATGATTTTTTTTTTTTAATATGATTAAGATTATTTGTTCTGTTAAATATTGAGCACAGATTAGTGGAGATTCCCTTGCAACAATGAACTTTTTAAATCTGCTTTATGTTATTTTAGTTTTTGTTAGGATTTTCTTTTATATTCCAATCATATTGGAACATCCTCCTTTGATGTGAAGAAAGATATCAAATGTGGTCAAGATTTCACTCTCTAGAACAACACATGTATATTTTAAATAAATATGTTGTATAATTTTATAGAAAAAATTTAGCCAGCTGCTTTTATTACATTTACAAGAACAATTTTCTTATTTAAAAATGAAAAATTAATTAAACACTGTAACCTATTCAGTGTTTTTATATTTTGTTTTTTTTTTCCCTACATAACAAAATTTATTTTCTCAAGAGCAGTTCTCATTTTTTTTCAGTGAGTTTATAAATTTGAGCTGAAGACCTTAACCTGTTGTTACTGGAAGCTTAATTCTTATGTTTATATGCAAATTAACAATTTTTATGCATATCATTCTTGGCTATATGACTTTGTAACCTGTATTGGAAAAGTTGTATTATAGTTAATGCATAACTAAATGATTTATAATGGTGCTTTATTATTTTGCAGGCTGGTATAACCACTGCCTATCAACATAAACCATGTTTAAATCCATATGATCCAGATTGTCCATCAACAGCTCCCAACAAGGATTCTAAAGCAGTAAGCTTTATACCATTCTCCCCTTTCAGAAATTTATCTTGCAGATATAATTTATGGAAGATTGAGATTATTATTAGATCTTAAACATTGTTCTTATCTCTGTAATTGAATTGTTTACAAAACATATTTACTTCTGAAAACTTATAGACCACTAGCGAAGTAAACAATCACCAGATGGCATTAGCATCAGGGTCGAAACACTACTTCCGTTATGGGCTTCCTGCCTGAGTAAATAAGCACGTCACAGTGATTAGAGTGTTAAGTTTTAGAAGGACAAACTGTTAATTAAAATGCCTATAAGCTGCGTAGCTTTCGGCTGTTTTAAAAGAGGAAACACCAATAAATTATCTGCAATCAAATTTTTCAAAATTCCAAAAAATAATGATCACCGTAAGCAATGGATAGTCTCTATAAAAAGAAAGGATTGAACGCCAAACAACAGTTCAAGAAGGTTAAATCACTATCCACACATCGCACAATAATTAATCATGCGACCAAGGTAAATGAAAATTTTATTAATTTAACCATTACTTCTTAGCCATTTACTGTAACTAAATAGAAAAGGGGGAGGGGAGATCTTGGGGATAAATTCCAGCTCCCCAGTCTTCAAAAAATAAATTCATTTTACCTTGGTCGCATGGTCAGTCATCACGCGATGTGCAGATAGTGTAGATTAACCAAAAGATATATAATTACATTTATGATTCTTAATGGTATTGTGAATGCAGACTGCTTTAGAAAATGGGCATGTAATAGGGGTGGGGGTAATTAGCATTTGAAAGGAGTGGGAAATGCGATTCCGGACAACTCTTAAATATAGTTTTCACATAATTATAGTTATTATCTTCGATAAATCGCGGCAATACACGATTCTTAAAGTAGGAGCATAAACATTGTTAGAGCATAGCTCTGATTTCTCTGCTAAAACAATTTGACATGTTTCTCAGTTTTTAGCTTTTTTCTGATTTGCCATTTGGTATTCTTTATGATAATAAATTTTATCAAATCACATTCGACACTCGACAAACTTTTAAAATTTGTGCTGGTCATTTTAAAATGTGGTGTATCGGGAGATGTTTAAAAATATACATGGTCTATATATATTGTAGCTTCCGTGTAAACATATGCGGCAGGCAAAACCGGATATTGTCATTCGCCCCTCGATTGCAGCGCCACGAAAACAACTGGTGGTTTATTTACCGGCATTAAGTGGTCTATAAACAAGCAAATTTTGCTGAATCACTTCTTATTACTATTAAAATATATTTTATATTATTTTATGTTTAAAATATGTTTATCAGAACACATAAATAAAACAAGTATGGGAAACTAACAACATAGTTTGGTTTAAATCTAACTAGCTTTTTAATTTTCTTTTCTTATCTGAAAACAATTTCGTATTTCAGGATAGGCTTAGATTCAGGGTTGGCTTAGAATGCCAAATACAGCCTATTAATAAACTAGTACTGTACTTACCAAGTGACTTAACAAATAAAATATTTTCATGTGGGAGATGTATAGTATTCGGTATTCTTTATAATTCTGTCTTTTCTTCTCTTGTTTATTTATAAAACATTCTTCTTTTAATATTAATTACTCGATGATATTCATTCTTCAAACCTGTTTTCCTTAATTGGTATTAGAATATTCACAATACATATAGAAATATGCCAATTTTACTCGCCTCAAGGTATCATCCCAATATTGATATTCATAATCCAGCTGTTAAACTTTCTAATACTTTTAACATTTTTATTAAATTAGACCTTGCTCTTGGTGGGTCTTGTAATGATCTGTTTTGGAAGAGGCAACATGGTTAATTCTAGCCCATGTTGTTTTCCCATTGGACTTATCTTGTGTCCCAATATTTAAATATGATATATGCAAATTTCTTTTTTAATTCTTTATTTTGGAATGGGAATTGAATGCCCATTAGACATTCTACCTCAAATAAAAAAATCTTCGTTTGTAGGCAATATTTTAAAGCGAGTATTGTGAAATTGGTTTATTTATTTTTTGATTTATTTCTTTATTGTTTGATCTGGGAGCAGTATTTTGACCTATATGTGCATTTATCATATTTTCATTGTGAAAATATCTAGTAGATTGTAATAAAAGAGTTACAAAAGTTTTTTGGGTTTTTTTTTTTTTTTTTTTTATAATGATATTGGTTATAATCAAATATTTTCCTGCTCTTTAAAGCTTCCTGATATTGGTGCAAAGCTCACTGGTGGTTGCTATGGTTTCGCTGCCAATTATATGCATTGGCCAGAAGACTTGATTGTTGGAGGATTTAAAAAGAATAAGACCGGCCATATCGTTAAGTAAGTTGATCGTGTTTCATTTTTAAATATTTTTTTTTTTTTTTAATGGTTATTGTGGAGAGAATGTCATTTTCATTCACTTCTTTGTTATTGAAATGCTTGCATAGCAGGAAATAATTTCTGTAAGTATTCTTTGTTACTAATTCCAGAATCTAGATTGTTAACTAATCCATCAGTCATCAGTATTGATAGATAAACGGTTTTTATTCTTATTTTTTCTCCCAGTTTAAACGTTTTCAATCTTATGTTTTCATTCTAATCATTCTTTAAGCATAGGTTTTAAAATCTTTTTAATTTCGAAGTTTAACTAAAGTTGTTTTACTGTTTCTTTCTTTGTAGGGCAGAAGCAATCCAAACAGTTATTCAGATGATGGGAGAAAAAGAGATGTATGAATTTTGGAGAGATGAATATAAGGTCCATAATCTTGATTGGAATCAAGATAAAGCGAAGATGATTTTAGAAACTTGGCAAAGAAAGTTTTCAGAAGTAAATATGTTTTCAAATTAATAATTGCTTAAAAATTATTTTTTAAGAATTTTGTTTGTATTAAAAGAAAAATTTTAATTTAAAGGAAATGCAGAAGCATATCCAGAATTTCAATACAACTAAGCCTCAGAATTTGAATGTCTTCTCATCTACATCATTGACTGACATTTTAGAAGAATTTTCAGAAATTAGTATAACTCAAGTAGCTTTAGGCTACATCTTTATGGTAGGATCAAAATTCTTAATTCAAAAAAAAAAAGAGTTCTAATGGTTATCTCTGAAGCTATTTCAAATTGTATATTTTTTCCCTACATTTTTTTCCAGTTAATTTATGCTTGCGTGACTCTGTTACGGTGGACTGATGCTATCCATTCTCAAAGTGGAATTGGCATTGCTGGTGTTCTTCTTGTTGCAATGTCTGTTGCAGCAGGTCTAGGATTTTGTGCCATTATTGGAATCATGTTTAATGCTTCAACTACTCAAGTAAGATTTCCTTTAATAATAACATCGTGTGGAATACTTAAAATTATTAAATGGAAATAAATCTTATGTCTTGCTTTTTTTCTAATTTTTTTTTTTTAAAAGATTGTCCCTTTCCTTGCTCTTGGCCTGGGCGTTGATGATATGTTTTTATTGACTCACACGTATGCTAAAAATGTCAATACCGATATTCCTTGTGAGGTACGGCTTATTTTATAAAAATGTATACAACTTTATTTTACTTTATTTAATTCTTTTCAAGAATCAAATTTTTTTTTCTGATTTATTAAAGGAAGAAACTGGTGAATGTCTCAAACAAACTGGAGTAAGCGTCTTTCTAACATCAGTTAGCAATATGTGTGCATTTTTTGCAGCTGCCATCATTCCTATTCCCGCATTACGAGCATTCTCACTTCAGGTTGTTAATATACCACTTTTGTGCTGTGACATATTTTTTTTTTTTTTTTTTTTTTTGTGGGTTATAGTCCTTTTTTTCCTAATCTGAAATTCTTTTATTTTTCTTTGTGATATCCTGATTAATTCATTTAGGTCGCAGTTCTAATTATTTTTAATTTGGCATCCATGCTGTTAATTTTCCCAGCAATTGTAAGCTTAGACATGCGAAGGCGAGAAGCCAAAAGAGTCGATATTTTTTGTTGTTTCTTAGGGTGAGTTTTTTTTTTCCTTGCTTGGTTGCTTTAATTAATCTATTAATGAACTATATGTACTTTGTCTCAGTTTAGCTTTGCATTAAAGGCTTTGTTAACATTCCTTTGATCACTATTATTTTCAACATATTTTCAGCATAAATTATTTATTAATTTCTACAATATTCATTTCTCTAGTTCTAATGCCAATAATGTGACAAAATTTCAAGATGTGGAAAACAGAGGTGATATGCCTTCAAAATACTTTCAAACTCAAGAAACCGCTTTGCATTCACATCCCAAACATCATATCATAACTAGAGCTCCATCTTCAGCTGGTCAACCGCCAGTCACAACACTGGCGCCAAAGGAATGTTGGCCTGGTACACAAGTGACTCAGTCCATGGAATCATTGGCTACGAATTCTGCTTCTACTCGAGATTTAGTACCAGAAAAGAAGTTTGCCTTTCATGAACGATGCATTCATGTTTGTGCACAAACACAGCAAGAGTGTTATTTGTGGTCTTTGACTTGGTTTGCAAAAGAACATTATGCTCCTTTCTTGCAAAGAACACCCATTAAGGTGATTTGGAAATATTCATAGTTAGAAATGTATTTTTTTTTAATTTTAATTTTAAAATTTTGTAATTCACCTGCTACAACAATTTATTGTTAACAAAATTTGTTTTTGTATATTAGGTCTTCACAATAATATTCTTCTTGTCTCTTTTGGCTATTGGAATTTGGGGAATGTTGAAAGTAACGGACGGACTTGATTTAACAGATATTGTTCCACATGATACAAATGAATATCATTTTTTGCGAGCACAGAGCAAATATTTTGGTTTCTACAATATGTTTGCTGTAACACAAAAAAATTTTGATTATCCAAATAATCAGAAACTCTTGCATGAATATCACGATGCATTTGTGAGAGTGGATAAGATAATTAAGGATGATGATGGTGCCTTGCCAGAGTTCTGGCTGAGTTTGTTCCGTGATTGGCTCATGAGTAATTAAACATTTTATTTTTTAAGCATTATTTATTAGAAATTTTTTAAGCAGATATATTTGACATTTATACTGATTACTTTTCTGTTTAGATTTGCAAAGGGCCTTTGATAAAGATTGGCAAAATGGATGTATTAATCGAGAACGTTGGTTTAACAATGCTTCCAGTGATGGAATATTAGCTTATAAATTGCTGGTTCAAACAGGACACATTGATAACCCAGTTGATAAATCCATGGTAATGATTTAGATTTTTTTCTTCTTTTTTTTTTTTTTAAGCACAAATGGCTTTAAAGGTCCATTAAAATTTGAAATCCACTATACTTTCACATGCATGTATTCATTCTTCAGTGTAGTTAAAAAAGACATCTCATTCATATTTCAGGTATCTCAGGTACGTCTTGTGGATAGCGAAGGAATTATAAATGTTAAAGCTTTCTACAATTATCTAACAGCCTGGGTCTCAAATGATGCTTTAGTGTATTCTGCTTCTCAAGCAAACTTAAAGCCAGAACCAAAATTTTGGCTGCATGAGGTGAAAGACTTTGAATTAAAGATTCCTAAAGCACAGCCACTAACTTATACTCAGTTGCCTTTTTACTTAAAAAATTTACGAGACACTCAGGATATAACAGAGACAATTCAAGCAGTGCGTGAGGTGTGTGACAAATATGAGGATAAGGGTTTGCCAAATTTTCCTACAGGAATTCCCTTCACCTACTGGGAGCAATATCTTAATTTGAGATATCACATGGTATTAGCACTTGTGTGTATTTTATGTGCCACATTCATTGTCATTGGTGTAATTCTTGTCAACCCATGGATTGCATTCATCATTGTGTTGGTGTTGGCGATGCTTTTTATTGAACTTTTTGGATTTATGGGCATCGTAGGCATCAGATTAAATGCTATTCCTGCTGTAATTCTCATTGTTTCTGTTGGAATTGGAGTAGAGTTTACTGTGCACATATGCTTGGTAAGTTTGCTTTTATTTTACTTGTAATACTATTATAATCTATTTAGTTAGCAAATTACGTAATACTAAGATAATCTATCACATTAAGGAATATTACAAATAATATCTGTGGGTATAATATATTTTTATCTTGAAGAAGAATTAACAAACTCCTTGCAATTAAAAAGGAAATTTAATTTTTTCCCTTGTTATAATCCACTTTTCAACATATAAAATAAAGTTAGAAAATATTCTTATACTTTTCCATTTTCTAATAGGCTGTGTATTTTTAAAGTTACATTTAAACCAGTACTATGCAAGGATCTTTAATAGTGTGTATAGAAATGAAAATTTTTTTTCATGAATAAAGGGAGGATAAATATTTATATGCCTTTAAAACTTAAAACATCAAATTTAGATTAAAGTAATGAAAGAGACCCTAAAAGACATTATCAAACAATTATTAATTAGAAAAACATTTCCTGAAAAATTGAAGAAAACATTGAACTGACTGTACTTGATTATTCATAAATCTGATATTTCTGAATTCCACATTATGGTGATCAGAATAGTCATAGTAGAAGAGAGTATATCAAGAGATGGAAGAACTCTCCAATATTGTGTTGTGCCTTATAGGTGCTCCAAATGTCCAGTTAGTGATATTTAATAACAGTTCACTATGCAGAGAAAAATGGGATTTTGTCCTCCAAATGCTTACGTTGTGCCAATTCACCAAACCAGACCTGAAACATTGCTTCATCAACAAGATGCAGATATCAAGCGCACACATTTGGAGAAATCTCTATTTTTTTATATTATTCCCACCTCCTTGCCTGCCATGATCACCATACAGCAGAGTTTGGAAATCCCAGAGAGATTTGCAAATCTATAATTATAACAATACATGTATGGGACTTGCTGTATAAAGTGTTAAAGTTGAACACTAACAAGAAGACTCCACGTACTCTGACTCCCCGAATTTGATAAAAATAATTCTACGAATAACTTTCACCCAATTAATTAACCCATGCACTTCTTAAAATTTTCCGAGAAAAAATATTCATAAAGTTCATTTAAATGTGTGCAGTTTATAAATACCCGAATTGTAGGATTCTGCATACATAGACTGATAAGTTTATGAATTTTTTTCTCTCGGAAAATTTTGAGAAGTGCATCAAATGGCTTTGCATGGGTAGTTAATTGTGTGAAAGCTACTGGTAGAATTTTTTTTATCAAATTCGGTGACTCCAGAGTACGTGAAGTCTCCTTGTAAGAGATGAAAAATTTAGGTATTTATGTTGATGTTAAATTAAAATTTTAATCCAAACCAAATTACTAATCATATGGATGAAGCCACAGTTACAATTAATGAAAAAGCAAACACAAGTCCAAGGGGATGGTTGTGGTGCAATTGTCTCGCTGATCGTTTTTCCAATCAGTGGAGTTATGCAATTTGGGCGTGGCCAGCTACTGGTTGGGGAACAGCCAGTGGCTTGATGGACCTGTTGGTGGGGGAGATGGCAACTGGGGGACAGCTTGGTCGGACCCATTTGCTGAGGGACCAGTGCTGGATAGCTACTGGTTGGGCATCCATAGTGGTTTTTCTACCTTGAATCCCCCCCATGCTTCAGAGGGCACATTAAGCCGTCGGTCTCAGCTCAGGGTTCATTCTAGACTCGAAAAAGGGCAGGGCGCTAAGGGATAAAAAGGGCACGACGTTTTCAAAAAAGGGCGTTATGTTTTCAAAAAAAGATTTTTTTCTATTAAAAATGCATTATTCTTTTTGAAGTTCCTTAACCCTTTACAAGATTTTTAGATTTTTCTTTGTGGGCACATTTTCGGGTATCGGGGCGCGTGATCAGGATCAAAGGGCAGCGGGGTGGAAATTTTTCATCAAAAGGGCAAACGAGGTAGCGTGCCCTGTAAACCCTGCCTAAAATGAACCCTGCCAGCTGTTATTGTCATCTCATAGCAGTCATTTCATTACTGGGATGGCAGAAAATTCCCTAGTGCAGTGGTTCCCAAACGTTTTAAGCCGGGGCCCCCCTGATGCTCCAGAAAATTTTTCCACGGGCCCTTATTAAAAATAACACATCGGAAAACTCAACTATGGTTGGCTGCCACGGCCCCTGGTGAACCGGTCGCGACCCCCACTTTGGGAATCACTGCCCTAGTGGAATAAACATCCAGATTATCGTTGGCAGGGCCCATTCAGCGATAATCTACCCTCTGTACTAGACAAAACACAAGTACAATATTTTAAAAATAAAACTATATATAAAATAAAGAATCCAGTAACTTAATTAGCTCATCTTGATATAGTATAGCCCGAAGAGCATATAAGATTTTGATGTTAGTTCAATTCCATTGTTCTGGGAAACGTGTACTTTACATAATTTATCAAAATGTTCCTTATATTAGGCATATCCTCCTTAAAGGTTTTGCTTATTGCCTATCAAAATTTGAATGTAAATAATTTTTTGCATTCCTTTTAAAATTATATTTTGAATAATTAGCAATTTATATAAATTATTCATCCCATTCGAAAGGTAGATATATGACATGCACTTGAATATTATGATTTAAATTAAGACTTAAGTTCAAATTAAATCCTACAAAAGTCTGGCCTTTCCTGTACAATGTTAACCCTCATCCATTCACATATGTGAACTTTGTGTAAATTGCATTAGGATTGATATCTAACCTTTGGAAAAAATGCTGTTGAATTCTGGCGCATTCTTTGTAAGAATATCGTTATTTTAATGTACTGTATACAGTATCAAAAGTGAACACTGAACTAAAAATTAAATAAAACGCTTACGTTTCAAGGAGTAACAGATTGCATTTAAACAAGGAAAATTATAAAAATTTTGAAATTAAGCTAATTTTGGATATACTAAATAAGGGTGTGTTTCTTTAGTGCGACAAAGTTAACGTAACTGCGTTTGTTTAGTCTCATCAGACCGACTACTTCCGTTTGCTATTGCCAGTGACGCTGATGCAGTTACGCTTCGTCACAAGACTGAGTCGATGAGCTAAAACGATCGTCGGCTTCTGCTGGATTACCATTCAAGCCAGTCATTCAAGCTGATACAAGCAGCCATATTCAAGTTGTAACAAAACCAAACCAAGTAGGATAAATTGAAAATATATCTAGCAATCTTTCAATCATATATACGATTTCTGTAAATTCGACTTAATAATTTTAGTTTACTCCAATATAAATTTTTGGCTTAAATCAGCTTAAATGCAATTATGCGCATCGAAAGCCAGTCGGATCGACGAATTCGTTTGTTTTCGTCACTCTGACGACTGTCACGGTTTCTCCATCGAAAAATGGAAGGAAAAATTCTGCGACCTGGGTTCGAACCAGGAACTTCAGCTTTCGTTCGCATTAAACAGACACACCATAAATGTATCGGGATACTAGCTGAAGCACCCTGGCATCGTTCGGAGAAAAATGTACCTTTTTTTTATATTTATGTATATAGAAAACAAAAGACACACTGTTTACCCGTGCGAAAGACCTAGTCAATCTTGATGCTGCTTGACTAGAACAATCACAAAACTCCTCATTAAAGCATACAACGACACCACAATTTTTTAATGCTTGCAAAAATCCCATTCAGCTCCAGGTAAACCGATTTTTAAAAATAAACTACAATGGAAAGGAAGAAAGAAAAAATAAAATCCTTTCTTAGCGAGCAACTAGAAGCCAAGAGATATATACTTGCCAAAATTCAAGTTTGTAGGTTTCAGAATTTTGGAGATTTCTTGAAGACCTGGCCAGACTCGGCCACAGAGCCAGCCTTATAATTTATTAGTTTCCATAATAAAAAATAAAATTAGATTACACAAAGCTATAATCCGAGCATGAAAATTAAATGAATTGTGATAGTTCTGAATGAATGAATGACTGATTGAATGAATGAATGACTGAGTGTATATATTTTTCGCTCTTTTTGTAGATAAGATGCAGGAATCAGTTCATAAAATAAAATCGAACATGCAAAGCCAATCATACATTCCTGTGAAAGAAAGCCACTGATTTTATAATAATTTAAAAAAATATTGTAAAGCATTTGCATAAGATATTGTCTTATGTGTTAAAAAAGCACAGGGCGAGTCACATTATTATGACCACCACCTACGTTTGTCTTCGGGATTGCCCAGCCGAGGAACTATGTCACGTGTTGGGAATTGGTTAGGTAACTATATAAGGTAGGTTTCCGCTATGTTAAAAACATATCACTCATTGCTGCAATGGGTAAGAAATGTGATTTATCAGATCTGGAAAAGGGAATGATAATCGGCTTTCGGGCCAAGAGTGGCAGTATTTTGGAAACCGTGCAATTTGTGAACTGTTCTCGTGCTGCTGTACTTAAAGCATACCATGACTGGGAAAATGGGACTATTCAGAATAAACTGTATGGTAAATGTGGAGCACCACGTGCCATTGATGAGAGAGGTGAACATCGGCTGCGAAGGTGTGTGAAGGCCAACGGAAGAGCTACAGTGGACCAACTCACCACTCAAACCAACGAGGTTGCGACCAGACATATCTCTAAAACCACAGTACAGAGGACCCTGCTACTTATGGGCCTCCGCAGCAGACGGATGGTCACCGCACCCATGCTGACGAAAGTTCGTCACCAAAAAAGGCTTTAATTTGCCCAACGGTACAGAAACCACTTCTAAGTGGAAAAAGGTTGCCTTCTCCGATGAGTCACAATTTCTGGTCCACAGAAGTGTTGGCCGTTGGCGGGTGAGGCAAGAAACTTACGATAACAAGCATCCTGCAACCATTGTTGGACGAATCCAGGCTGGTGTTGACAGCGTCAAGATGTGGGGAGTGTTCTCATGGCATTGTCTGGGCCCACTGATACCTGTGGAAGGCACTCTCAACCGATTCGATTATTTATCCATAACTGCAGATCAAGTACACCCATACTTGGCGACTATCTTCCCAGAAGGGGATGGAACGTTCCAGCAAGATCACCTCGATCGTCATGTGCGTGCTATGGAACAACCACCGCGTACCCTTCAGCAGCTATCGGATGCTTTACTGTCTGCATGGCAACAGCTACCAGTAGAAACCTACCAGAATCTTATTGACTCACTTCCACGCCGTCTAGCTGCTGTCCGTGCCGCTAAAGGCGGTTATTCGGGATATTAGCTGGTGGTCATAATAATGTGACTCGACTCTGTACTTAGTATAGATCATTACTTAAATCTTGTACTCGAACAACAACAGTTTGAAGTGTTTTGTTGAGTTCTTGTTTGCTCTTGTTGAGCTCCTTTGAATATTAAACTTTAGAAAATATGCAGATATTTTATATGGTTGTAGGCGAGTATTTGTTTTTACATGTATAGATGCTCTAGTTACTTGAATAAAATGCAAAGTTGTATGAAATTCATCTTATCTAACTTCAGCATAACTTTTATTAAATTTTCTGAAGCAGATTTTTCTTGGTTAGCTATATAGTACTGCATGTGACTGTTCTGAAAGATGCTCGGTTGCTTCATACACCAAAAGTTATGAAAATAACATCTTATTTGATGTTCCTTATCATGTGTTTTCCTTTTTCATCTAAATACTTTCCAAATACTGCTATTTTCCTTGGAATCCCCAAGTTCTCAATTCTGTACTTCAAATTAAGTACTTGTATCTTGTACCAATGTTAAGACTCTTATGCATTTAGAGTCTTCTAAAAGGCAATTGTAAACACCGTTATTAAACCCGTCAAAGTCACAATTAGCTCTGTTGTCCTTTTTTAATTTTTATTTTTTATTCCTAAGGAGTGCAAGTCTGTTGGAAAAAATTAAGTAATTTTTCACAAGAAATTTTATAATTGCTACTGCTATTTAGTGAAGGAAGTAAAGGAATCGGTCATGTATATGCTGTAAATATCCATAAGTAAGCAAAATTCTACTTTCTGGCTCATTCCTGCTTAAAATCATGATGGTTCCCATTATACATCTAATGCTGTTAAATGATTGGCAGTTTAATAAAATCACTATTGATTTTAGTCTAAATTCACTATTGCTTCTAGTAAAGAATTTGCTTTTTATTTGAACTCCACTATTACGAGATTGCATATTAAGATTAAAAATTCAATTAATGGATTACAAATTCAGTTAGGTACTTAAAACTGTGCCAAACAATTATATAATATACTGTAAATATTACAGTGGGGGAAAATTCATTTCTTAGATTATTTTTAAATTTAAACCCTAAATGAGCAAACTATTCCGTTATTTTTTTACTGTGAAAATTAAACATGAGGTTCAGGAGCAAAAAATGATAATGGAACAAAAATAAACTACTTTTTTGAGTTTGTTAAAAAAAATGCATTAATCTTATCCTTTATTTTACATCATGGTTGCAAGAAATGTGGCTGCACAAGAACATGGCCTTTTTTGTTCTTCATCTGTCATTTCATGTTATTACATATTTGTTGGTATAGTAAAGATACCAGTAATAGTTGAATCAAAATTGTTCTGAGGGATTATTATCCATTCTAGGATTGTGAGATACAAACTGATCATATCAATACTTTGCTCACTATCTGGATTGTATTGATAAAGCTATGGATAGTTCTGGCAACACTATCTCAGAACACCCCTACAGACACTGCTATTAAAAACTTGATTGGTCCAGATAACTGCAAAAGCAAATTTATCTAATTGTGTGACAAGCCCTATCTGCTTTGATGTCTTCTCCGTTCACTACTCATAAAAATGTAACTTTCTGTATATAACATCACTAGTTGTTACCCGCGGCTTCGCCTGCCCGTGCCATCTGTTGAGGGGAATTACAAAGCAAAAGCAGATAATTTTAAATGAAAACCCCAGAAAGTGGGGAGGGGGGGGGGTCATAGGGGGCTGATTTTTGGCGATAGAGCAGGTCCTTTATTGATAAGCCTGCCCTGAAAATTTCAAGTCGCTAGCTCAAACCGTCTAGGAGGAGATAGAATTACAGATAAATAAATAAATACACAAGAGTTTTAGTATATAGATTGAGCATCATTGACTTCATTCTATTTAAGAAATTGGTAGTTCTACATAGATTGGTGTCAGGGATACCTTTGGATTGGCATTGCATCATTTCTAATGCCTCTGTTGCATTCACATAAGGAGAAAGAGCAGACAACAACAGACTCTTTGTGCAATGTCCAGTCACTTCAAACTCTGTTGTAGACCATCTCCCATGACATCTAATTCTCCCTAATTAATAGTCATAACAGGAACACAATGCCACAAGAATCTGTGACCCATTGTGTTTTTTATTCTGGCACATGTGTAAAGGACCGTTCACCAGCACAAAAATGCCTCTCTTTGTCAGTCAGTTCTTGTTCCTTTACAGTCAGGTATGTGGTTTGTTTGACATTATACAGGGTGTATCTAAACTCCTGTCACAAACTTCTGGTGGCGATTCCCCACAGCGAGATGAAAACAAAAGTTCATATAAACATGATTCGGATAACGAACCATTTGAGATTTCCGCAGTTAAAAGTGAAGTTTCAGCAGCTGGTTTTGCACTCTATGGATGGCAGGTGTAGCTTCTCTGCATGTCACCTGCCATCCACAGTATAGAAAAATCAGCTGCTGAAACTTCAATTTTAACTGCAGATATCTCATAAATGGTTCGTTATCCGAACCATGTTTATATGAACTTTTGTTTTCATCTCTCTGTAGGGAATTACCACCAGAAGTTTGTAACAGGGGTTTAGATATACCCTGAATATTGTGAAATTATAAATGGAAACTGGAGATGATACTCCAATCATAAGGAAATGATATTACCAGAAAAAATGGATGGAAAAATTCCTCAACCTGGATTCATACCAGGTAGAGGCAATGAGCGTGATACTCATGGTTCCTGGAATTCTTCCTTCCATTTTTTCTGATTATATCATTATATAATGTTGTGCTTCATATTCAGAAGTACTTATCTGCAAACTCTATCTTCTGCAGTAATAATTACTGTGGAGTCCTGTTAATTTGAACTCATTTTCGCAAATTTAAAGTTTGCTGGAACTATAACAAATTGACAGACTGGTGGCAAGTGGTGATGCCACTGTATTACATTTTTTAGAGATTACAATTTGGTTTTGTATTTATGCTTAGAAATCATTTTTCTCACTGTTCAGATTGACCGATTTTTAGGCTAGCAGAATTCTACTGTATAATGAATTTTTTATAACTTCTAGTGATGCCTATAGGATGAATGGGCTAACAGGCTGCTGGTCCCAGGTAAACTCGTGTGTTGGCCAAGGTTTTAAAAATGGTCACTGACCTTCAGAGGGCACAAAACGATTTGAACGATCCATAGGGCAGAAATGTATTTGAAAGGCGGCAGGGTCCTGTGCCACTCTAAAATATCCAAGGGGGTATTGGATACGTGCATAACTACATTTTGATTGAGTGCAGCTTTGTCTGTTGGCTTTTTTGTTAAAATATAAAGAGTATAGTTATATTCAGTCCCCTTAAAGGTTTTTCTCTTAGTTATTCAAGTTTTTTGTGGTAAAGGATTGTCACCATATCTTTTCAAATTGTCATGTTCTAGTAATATAAGAAAAACCTGTAGACGAAAATGGTTAATGGTTTAAGAAGTACTGATCCTGGATATTTCCTCCAAAATTTATTGATATGAGGAATTTTACTGAAAAATTGTCTTTCAGCATAATCCTTTTCTAGCTTGCCCTTGAAAAATTAAAGAACAAGTCTACCAAACACATTTTTTATGAAGGAAATAAAACTACAAGGCATATTCAGAAAGTAAGGACTGTAAAGCAATAAAAGTGTGCAAAGAATTTGATTAGATGTTTTGAATGCACAGTGTCGCTATATGTGATACACTATTTTTCTACATATTGTATTAAATTTTCATATTTATTGTCATATTGTGATGCAGTTTTTGTATCTTCAACAAAGAAATTCATTGCTAAACAATTAAGCCACTCCTCCCAAAAGTGTTTTGTGACATCTGTTCATGCAATTCGCAACTGCTGTTGTGAATTTTGTATTCACATTGCTCTTCATATGTCCAATGTCAGGAATTCACTTCTTTCCTTCACTATGTATATTGGTCTTCTCTTTCATGAAGCACTGGCACCAATTGCTCACATTTCTTTCATTCATTAAACCTTCATCATAAACTCAACAATCTGCCTGTAAATTTCTGCCACACTTTCATTTTTTTTCATTTAAAAATCTTATCACCGACTGCATTTCATAGGCAGTGGGATTTTAGATTTTCACATCCCCATTGTAAACTAGTCACTTTCAAAGAACAGTACTACATGCATACACATTTCACTTGATGTCAAGCAAATGACTTAACGTGACATGGAGGTGGTAGTATCATCTGTGTGGCTACTGTATGCAGTCAGTTCTTACTTTCTGGATGTTCATTGTATTTATTGCATGTTATATAGCAAAGTTCCCAATTAATACAAATGAAAAGTAAATCTGGTGATTCTTTTTTTGAATTAAATCTAAAAATTTACTGTGATTCCTTTAAAAGATCTTCAAATTAGTCATTTTTGTTTGTTATAGGGATTTTTAACAAGTATTGGAAGCCGTAATCGTCGCATGGAAATGTCATTGGTACTGATGTTTGCACCTGTTGTTCATGGTGGGCTGTCAACGTTACTGGGCATTGTGATGCTTGCATTTTCTGAATTCGACTACATCATCAGGTTAGTTTTTAATAGCATGTTTGAATGTTAGAGAGTTATAATTAATTTTTCAAATGATGCTGTTATTTTAATGTCAAATAGTGTTGCCATTAAAGAAAATGTTGGGAATAAGTGTCCATCTTGTTTCTGCTACTTTCATTTTGATATGTTTAGATGTAACTGTTTGCTAATGCATATCAAAAGGCCATGTTGCATCCCAGTTTCCTCATTTATATACTTTGAAAGTACTGTAGTGAAATTAAATTGGAAATTGACTTCAAAGGACACTGCTTATTTGTACCTTTGTGATTGCTTCTAGAATGATCATGCATTCAGAGATATCTTGTTAGCCAGATGATATTAAGTTAATGTTAGATTGACTATTATCGAGTTATTAATAGATTGAGCTTATATTATGTTTACCACCTTAAATTTTAAATGCACTGCATATTTTTTCTTCCAAAATGTAACAATGTAAAATTACATCATGTAAAAACAGAATTATATGCCAGTATATTTTATGCATAATATACGTAACATGTATCAAAGAGGTGTTCCTCCTGGTAATTGGTGAGGTAATTTATAATATTTATTGAGTAAAACTTCATATGAATATGTATGGTTTCAGAGTAGGAATATTATATTGGTTGTGCACTTGGTTGCGTTTCTAATACAATCTTGTTAAAATAAAATGGTTTTAAGACTTTGTTCTTAAAATGGGTGAAAGGGCAGTTAGGGATAAATTTCAGGACAGTCTAATTCAGAAGTTGACAATTTTTTTGTCTCGTGAAGCAATTGCTTATCTGTAAACTATATGGTGGACCAAACAGTCTGAAGTTTTATACTGAGAAGTCACTGAATATTTCAGGGAGCACAATCTCGTGCTCCTGATGAGGTTCTTGCAATTCTTAGTACAGTATTCAAATATTTCTAATCTGCAAATCTCTTTAACAAAATTTTCATATTGCAATAAAAGTTGTCTTTGGCATGGTTAAATCTGTTATTTGAAATTAGAATGAACTAATAATTTTGTATTTTATTGTTTTATTAAAATTTAACAAATTTCTTTTTCCTAGGTATATTTTGTACTCACTCTTTGCTGTAGTTGTCCTTGGTCTTCTTAATGGACTAATCTTATTACCAGTTCTTCTATCATTTGCTGGACCTAATGCAGAGGTATTTTGTGTTGATATAAATTTTTGTTTTCTTTTTTTGTTTGTGGTGCAGAAACTAACTCTTAAAATCACCATCAACTTTCTGCCTTGTAGGTTATCCCGAAAGATAATCCTGACAGGATAGCAACACCATCTCCAGAACCATCTCCACCTCGAGAACGGTTAAAACCTAGGAGAAGCAATTTCCACAAAAGAGTTTATCCTCAAATGAATTCGGAAATTTCACTCTCAACAATTACAGAAGAACCACCTTCATGGCAGTCATCCCATGAAATTGTTGTGCAACCCGAAGTAGTTGTGGAGACTACTACATCTTTCCCATCAAATAACACTCCAGACTCTTCTAGTAAAAACGATGCTACTGATAGCACCAATAGAAATTCTGTAAGTAAATTTGACTGAACATGTAGTCAAAAGTCACCATGATGCTTCTTTTAATTAACGCTTCCTGTGACAAATTATTCATTATGTGTTTGAATATTTTAATGATTTAGGCGGAAGCATCTAACACTCATTCATCAAGTAACATTCATTATGTGCAGCCAGCTGTCACTACAAAGGTCACTGCAACTGCTAAAGTAAAAGTGGAGGTTCATACGCCATTACCAGGTTTGTTTTGTAGTTCAATTTAGATCATAAAATTTATATGCCTCGTATCCCATCATCATGTAAAATTACTTTTGATTATGATTCAGCTAGTTTAATAATTTAAATTATTTTAGGAGCAGTAATGAAGGAACATTCTTACAAGCATCGGAGACGGAGAGAATCGGGGCCTAAAATTACAGAGGTTGACATAGACTCCTCTTCTAGTTAAAAGGTATGATTGTTGTAATGTAGTTTTTGCATTCTTTTAAAGCTTACTAATGTAAATTTCCTTATATTTATTTCTTTGTAAATTCGTATGTTCAGGTTAGTGTGTTTATCAAGTTATCATTTTTAACTGGAATGTTCCTTGTATAAGCAACAGTTTGTGCACCTGTAATTAGATGATGTGATCAGTGTAGGCCTGACTGATAATACAGATTGGAGCTAATTGCAACTGATCAAAGTCACATGCTATTTTCAATTTATTGCCTATAGTAAATATGGCTTATCACAAAAGACCTTGACAATTAAAGAATAATTACTTTATTGGCAAAAAATAAAGCTTCTCAGATCGAAACACATACTTTATGCTTACTTTTCTTTTGTTCATATTATAAATATGAAAAAATTTTTATATATTTTAAAAAATACTTTGGTTAATATCGATGACAATTATAATTTTATGAGTTTTTGAATTTCATTTATTTCAATTTTATCATATAATTGTAACTTTTCAATAGGCTATGCATAATATAAAAATACATATCATTAATCATTTTTAATTTATTCATAACATTAATAGGCTCAGTTACATGAGTTTAATTAAAAGACATGCCGTATTTTCCTGTTCAAAGATGGGATTTGAGGCTTTGTTTTAAGTAATAGAAGCTGGGTTATGCGATTCTGACCATAAAGTGAAATTGGCCTGAATTTATGCAGGAGAGACTGAGAGGAATGAGGTTATAATTGCAGATGAGGAAAATGACTCGGAATTGTATACCATAATTATAATTTAAAGAAAATTTTTAGTATATGAAAATGCAATGTAGATTACATTTGCAAAATAAAGGACTGTATGAAGGAATAGATTATTGGCCTGAGGTGCAATTATTAACTCATGCAATTTTCAATTTAGGCCGGGAACCTCTAACCAAGAAATGAGGTACACCAAATAACAATGCCATTGTCAGAAGAGGGCGATCTTCACTTGATTTTAGGATTTCAAAATGTGCTTGCAACCATGCTTGATTGACTTCAATCACTACTGCCCCTGCAAAATTATTTTGGTCACTTGCAGTAGGAGTTTGCACTTTTGATAGTAAATTTGAGGGGTTTTAGGAGAGTTTTGGGTGCAGTAGGTTGGGAAATTGAACTTCCAGTTAGTTGCAGTCAGTATTATTAGACAGGCCCTATGTAACAATGTAAAAAATAAATATCCAGGAATTTATGAACAATCAAATTAGTTATGATAAAGATTCCAAACATTTATTGTCTATACATTTTTTATTTCTAGATCAAAAATCAACTTGGAAGAGGAGTCTCTGGTGCTTCAGTAAACTCATCTTTTAAAAAATAGATGGAATTTTATATATTATTTAACTGTAAAAAGCATTAATTTATATGTAAAGATAGAAAAGATGACAAAAAATGTAAGAACAATTTATTCCCTCCCTTCATTCCCTTGAATTGTGTAGAATTTTTTACATAGTAACTTATCATAATGTACAGTTTATTTATTACAGTCTTTAAGTTTATTCTGTACAATGTTTATTATAATGAATTCTATTCACTGCCATGTAAAGAAGAAACGTGAAATTTGAAGTATGTAATTTATGTATGTGAGTGATTACTTTTCAGAGTTAGCATAATAAGTATGCATGATTTTAATGTCTTTATTTGCTGATTTTATATTTAAGTTTGTTTTATTTATTTATTTTTTTTAATAATTATTAACTGTCTCATTCTTTTGAGTGTAAATCGTGCAAATGTGTGTACATTCGGTATGGTAGAATATGTTTTATTTTATTTTTTTAAATTTTCTTTTTATAGACTTGTAAAAGTCCAAAAAAAAAAAAAAAACCTCACACCTTAATTTATTATCCTTCTGTTTTTCAAATTGAAATATTCCAACGAAATATCAGCTAATTTTTGAAACTACCAACAACAGTTATGGCAGATTTTAACCAAATATAACTGTATACATACTTTTAATTTATTTTTGTTTCATAAAAACAGTTTTTTAATCTCCATGTCATTGAAATATCGAAGTTTCCCTGTGGTTGTATTATTTAGAAAAAAAATTATAGGCAGAGGCTTTGTACAAACTGACTGATTAAACAGTAAAAAAGTGAAGAAAAGATAAGAAAGCAAAAAAAAAAAAAAAGGCCCTCAATAAACTGACCAAAGTTCATTACTTTTGGATTGCATTTATGATTCCCTGTAAATGCAAATTAATTATTAAAACATTGAACTGCATCCTTAGAAAAAAAAATTCTCAAAAGCTTGTTGTAGTCACGCCCATTAAAATTTAAAGTCTTGACATCTCCCTCCCTCAAATTCTGTGTGAGATGGCCACATGAAAATGTACCTGTTGCCATCAGGATTGGGTATGAAAATTGTTTCTTAGATCGAAACAGTTAAATTGGAAAATTTATATTGTATCAATCAAGCTATGTTTATAATCTGAGATTTCAGTAGTACGAATGCTTTTTTACCAAAATATACTCAAAACACATTTTCAGGATTCTCTTAATCTCATGAGAGGGAATCAAATTTGTTTAAATTTATTTTTTGTTTAATTATAGACCTGCTTTGAAATCTGCATTGGTAGATCAGTAAATTGTGCAAAACTCATTCTAATGATACAGTTTCATTCGTTTTAATTTTTTTTTTTTTTTTAATTTCTTTTGGCTTGATCTGGCCTGTAGGCTGCCAGTTGAATAGCCTGCTGTTTTGTATGTATTCTGAGATTTCTCTCCTATATAATTTGTCTCCTCCTATTTTGTATAAGATTAGAATCTTTTATCACGGTATGAGTGATCGAACCTTGTACTAAAAAAGAAAATCAAGTTGGTTCATTGTGAGGGAAAAAGATAAGATATAATCCCATCTTTATTCCCTTTTGTTGGTTTATTAATAATGCTACCGAACAAATTTTTAAATGCATAATTTTAATTTTTCTTTTCTTTTTTTTAAATTATGTTAAAGGACAAGTAACGAACAGCTAAAAATAAGCAAACTCTAAGTGATATTAATAATTAACATATAGTTCTTGCCTTGGGTTGATCACTTAATAGAAGAAACACAAAAGCATGGCTCATTTCGTTTTAGAAATGGGAGATTAATTTTCATGCCCATTAATAAGTTTATTTTTAGTTGGTAGTTTTTTGTCCTGATTGTTCCTGTCATGACATTGGAAATATTCAATACTTACTTCCTCTCCCTGTCATTAACAGAATGTTGGTATTATTTTGTACCTGAAACCACAGCACGCACATACAGAACACAAACATACACTATGACTCGTATATGCTATTTTTTTGCTCTCATTCACTAAAATAATGTCTGTAATTACATTAAGTTCACGATGAATTAAGTATGTACATATCTTATATAAAAGAGTTTTAAAAATTTTTGTAGAAAAGTTGTACATAAACTATTTTATTATAAAACATAAAATTTTATCTATGTAATGTACATATCTATACATAAAGATTTTTTTATATATATATTATAGATACTCTATACTCAGGTTTGATTATTCCATACTTGATGAGATCATGATATAAAAATGGCAAAAGAAACAATAAATTTGATTTTTTTTTATTTTGTTATTTTTTTAATAGTTTAAATCCTTTTCAATAACATTGAAAGGCAATAAAGTTTTTTTAAAATTCATCTTTAAATATGTGTTGGCATTGAGTTTTCTCTTTTTGATATAAATTATACATATCGTATTGATCCGATTATAAGCCGTATTCACACATGACACGTTATTACGAGTTGTTTGATATATTACATGCTATATCTTAACATTGAAAGTTCCAACGATACCGTATGGTATCATATGGTACCATTAGGGCACGTGCTACTAAACCAATTCCCACTATCATTATTTACTTGTTAAGCCGTGTATACATGATGGTGGCGATTTGATGATGGAAAAAGGTTGAAGCATTGACTATTATGTTCTGGAAGAGGTTGCAGACTTGATTGGGTTTAAAGATTTGGCCCAATGATACCCCTGCTGAGATTTGTTGGATGGTCCTGAGGATCATTTTTGTGCAATTCCTATCCATCGAATCCTTGGTGGGATCGAGTTGCTTGAGATGTATAATGCATCTATGGGAGTGCTGTTGAGAGCCAATTGTATTCTTTTTTAGGATTTTATGTTCAAGAATTAATAGCGGTTTAATGGTCGAGGCTGGACATTGTAGTAGGAAAGGTGCATAATATATGGCTGTATGTCTGAACAGTGCATTGTAAAAGATTGTTGGGATGTTTCCCTTCCAGACCCCAATAATGAAAAAGTCGGGTTAATAGACCCCAGTATTTGAATATTTACTTTTGATTTTTGCCAGTAATGCTGACCAATATAGGGTGTCATACAAAGGAATGCCTAAACAAGTGTTGCTGTCTTATTCAGAGACAAATGAAAGAAAGAGACTGGCAGTGACCTCTCCTCTAGTGGTGCCTTCGCGCCACCATATTGGGATTGGCAAGAAACAGCTGATCGCCCGAGGCAATGCTTGTGAATCAATCTGTTTGTTTTCTTTGGTATTAATGTCCTTTTTAACTTCTATGGTCATTTCAGGACGATTATAGGGGCGGCAAATTTTGCCGTGCAAGGGTTCTATAACGTGCAGCCGGCAAACGTCTACACGGGACCAACATCTTTACTTCCCTTCCGAAGGAAGTGCGTGATCTCAGGATTTTCTCCCTGAAAGAAATCCTCATCGTCCTCAGCCGGAGTCGAACCCACATCCTCGAGCATCAGAGATGATAACACAACCACTGAGCTACCGAGGCCGAGTGAAACAATCATAAACAATTGCTTATTACAATATGTGAATTAATAAATTGATTATTTTATTGAACTGAGAATTATTTCTTCCTTTTCTTTTAATTTAAAATTTTAAAATATTTGTCTTTTAAAAATTCGTTAGGCATTGAATGAGTTACTTGAGTTATTAAAAGTATACGTTATTGTTAGTTAATGCAATAAAGTTTGTTTTTATTTTTAAATCAGAAAACAGGTTATGCTTACTAATACTTTCAGAAATCATCTACAAAAACAGCTGAAATTACATTGAGAATATATGCCGCCTTAGGTTTTTGCCAATCGTAACATGGCGAATGCTGCACTTCCGCTGGCACCAGTAGCGCTCAGCGAAACAAATGGGGCACTGCCAGTCTCTTTCCTTCATTTGTCTCTGGTCTTATTGGAAGATTTTTTCCTATACATTTTTAAGCGTGTTTGGATTTTGCTGACTTTTCAGGTGCAAACTTCATGGAATTGTTTTCTGCCCATAAGTTATAACTGAATAAAAAGTTATCTTTAACATAGTAACAGGAATGGATGAAAGGGGCCTTTCATCCATTCCTTGTGCCATCTATTGAGAACAGTCTAATTGAGGGGCAGGAAAGAAATTCCAATTCGACCTTCGAGCTCTCGTCCTCCATTATCTAATTCTTCTTTGAAAACTAAAACAATTTTTTTCCCTACAGTGTATTCGTTGAGGTAAAAATTAATTTTAAGACAAATTTTCTTAATGATGTTTGCTTTATCTGTTAATTTGGTTGGTCAATTGTATTTGTTGAGGTAAAAATAAATTTTATATAGTTGTTGCACTTAAAATAATACTCAACATATTTTACGATTTAAAAAAAAAAAAAAAAAAATTCATTTTTTTTTTTTTTTTTTTTTACTTGATATTCTAACCCACTATGACCCATATTTCAAGTTGGGTAAAGATACAAATAGAGCCAAAACTGGACCTGAGGATAACAAAAGAAACCACAAAAATGACAGACATTCTAAATGTTCTTTCCACTAACAATTCCAAAAATATCCTATGCCAAAAATGCTAAATTCCACTATTGTGGAATAGTGGTTTCTTATCTTTGGCTATTAGGTAAAGATATTTTTATCTCGCCATTCATCTTCAAAGAAAGTTAACTTTATATTTTCAACTCACCAACTATCGATCTTCGACGTGGTCAGAATATTAAGGGAAAAAAAAAAAAAAAAGAATCGGAATCAAGAATGTAACAAATAAAAGCCACTTGATAAATTCGCGATTATGTAATACATATCAGAAATGTTTAATTGCAAGAGGGAGTGGGTGAAGAATTTTTTCGGATTTAGAACTTAGTGCTGGCGTACGAGTATATTTCTCTTATTTCCTCCACAAGGAAAGCCCAAGGTGAGATTTACATAAGGTAACCAAAGATTTCTTGCAGTTTGTGACGTAGCATAGGTCAGAACTAAAAACTGTAAGAAGTTTTGGTTACCTTGTAAAAGAAGAAATATAAGTCAATAGTATCATCATCATCATCACAGTCAACCGTTTGCAATCCACTGCTGGATGAAGGTCTTCTCTAATCGCTTCTTCCCCGTTTGAAGCTTTGGATTTCCAATTGACGCCAGCCACCTTCCTTAAAGTCAATAGTATAAATATGCTTAAATACTTAAATATTTAATTACCTCAACCATAAATAAGACGATCAAATTAAATTCACAGAAGACATTTTAGATTTTTAAATTATTTTTAATCTTTTAATGTAGATAGCTCAAAAGATTCTAACCAATGACGATTTTAATGGAACAATTCATCACTGTTTGGATGCATTTTTAATCAGTTTTCGTGGGATAAAATTTGGTTCAGAATGTTAAGATTCAAGTTTAGAAAAATCGGAAAATTTTATATTAAGAAGCTTTTGAAATTAGAAACCCAATTTGAGTAAAACCTTATTTTTTTTTTAATTTTAATGTTTTACAATTTAAGAAAAACTTAATTGTCCCAATGGAATGTCACTGAATTCATTTCCTAAATTTAATGTATACAAACCTGTCAAGTTATATTTATTGCACATTACAATGCGATAAATTTTTATTCAATATTTTTCATACCATCCCTTTAAGGACGTAAAGTTCAAAAATTATCAATTAATGCTGTAACAGATCTGAACTTTAAAATGAAAGATACAAATATATAAAATTTAAACAAAATCCTGTAAATATAATTTCTTGCTCTTTTTTATTATGAGAAATGTACAAATCCAAGTTTTTAAAGTTCTGAATGCTGAATAAGAACCAGTGAAATCTATGTTCAGCTGGAACTAACCTAAGACAGTGAACCGATTATACCCTCCTACGGTATAATCAAAAAAGAAAACGAAAAATTACGACCCGAGACCAAATTATCACAAGCTTCAACTAAGCTACATTTGAAACATCAAAGCG
Source organism: Rhysida immarginata (assembly GCA_023313115.1). Lineage (NCBI taxonomy): Eukaryota > Metazoa > Arthropoda > Chilopoda > Scolopendromorpha > Scolopendridae > Rhysida > Rhysida immarginata. The sequence goes on along the minus strand of JAHWFO010009480.1, from coordinate 1,155,231 downwards.
GAAACAAAATCCTAAAAACTGCATACCTAAAACCTATTTTCCTAAGAAACCAATCTATAAAACCAGTAAATGCTTTAAAACTATAAAGCCTCATCTACAAGTTAGAATTCTCAAGTTCTTATTCACCATTAAATCACTTTAAAAGATTAACTAAAGAGCCAGGAAGTACATATAAATAATATTTGAATGTTTGGGTGGTGTGCTGTTGTCTGCCGTATATGAATCTTCTGTTGCAGTCCAATTGACGATCTGGAATATTCTAATTAAAATTCCATTAGGAATTGTGAAAATACAATTAATACTACTAATAAAAGGATTTTTAAATACCTGATAGACTAATCAAGAAGAACACAGATTCTCATTACGAGAATGATAATGTGAAACCGATGTCACTGCAAGACATCTAATCTTCTACCATGACAAAGCTCCCAATTCAAACAAAATATTCTTTAACTTTTAGATTAAAATTCATTAAAAATCAACCTCAAAAGTCTAAAATTTAATAACTAAAGATTACAATTAAAAACTTACGTTCTTCACAAATTGCTGCAGAGCAATCTTCCTTCCATTTACGAAAAAAAAATTAAATAAAACCAAATCGCATGCGAGTAACTTTGTAATTTTAAACTGGCAAATGATAGTCATACCGTATCAATTTTGCTCCGTTAGGGAAAGTCACGTTTTCTTTATGCACGGTCTATATCCATTTAAGGTATGCACTTTGAGGACGTATTATGATAAAGCTGTCGTAAGAACTTCATACTCAACGAAAGTCGACTTTAACTTGTAAAATTCGATGAAAAAGAGTACTAGAATTTATTTCATTGAAAAGTTTTTAATTAGCCTTAAAAATACGTACACATTAACTTAAATAGCTTAGTCCTAAAATACAAAAAAACTTATCTATATTACATTCTATTACAACCTTTTCATTAACTTAAAACTTATACACGAGCCTTATAATTAAAGCACAGGTTGCCGGACAGCAAGCTTCCCTTTACACGCGGGAACAGTACGTACAATGTTTACAACCAAGATACGCTCATACCAACACTTACGAGTTGGTAGGTAGTTACCTCAAAAATGTGTAACCCTTGCCTTGCACCATGAGGAAGAAAACACGAAGTTAGTAATTTATAACGCTTTTACCTAGCAACTCTAACAAACATTTTTATCGGTTGATCACCGTTCAGGCCGATCATATGGGCTCTTACGTAGAAGTCCGATGTCAGATTTTGTTTGGTAGGCCAGCCATGGTTAGTAGGGGGCTATCGAGATAGACACAGGCAAATGGGTCAGCACCAATATGCAGCAGAATGCACACCGCCTGAGAGAAGGCATGGTGCAGGGGCTGTTGGAATGAAACCAAAATCTTATGGATTCACACCAATATCAAGGGAGTGCAGTAGAACACGCTAATTGACGTGTCTACAGAAAGTTGTGGTCCTGTGTTTACTGCCTTGACACTGTTCACTCATCACCGAGCCATAGTTTCTAGACAGCTAAATGTTACCCTGTGTTTGCTGTCCGAACCGGTTTTCTCATCAGAGATGAACAGCAACCGCTAAAATTTAAGTTGTTTTTTTTTTTTAAAGTGTAAAATATTAAAAGCTAAAAGGGACAGGGAAGTCATTTATAAATTTTAAATTTCAATATGATGTTACTTAAAACTACAACTTAAACCTAACTTAAAATACTATGCATGTCATTGCCTGTGTGTATGTGTTTTGTGTGTGTAGGTAGTGTCGTCGTCTTCAGCAGCCAAAAGTTGTCTTCTGCACCTGAAAAGTAACCAAGATACCATGAAAGGCCTTCGACACCCACTTTCAATGTAAAGGGATAGCTAGGTCTTTTCCCTTCCTTTAAGTATTTATAAGTCCTATCTTCTTGCGCTGCTGTCCTCTTCGGACTATTGAAGGTCCCACGTAGAGAGAAAGTGGTCCGCCTTTCCCTAACTAAATTTAAATTAACTAAATTCAAATTTTTGCGATTACCAAACATTCCCTTTAACGTTAAGAGTCCCCAACCGCTTTTACCTTTTGTAAAATAAAACTATCTGCAAACAAGTTAGAAATTAATATTCTTGGAAAGAAAAAAAAATTCTGAAAGTTTTCATGGGAGAAAGGCTGTACGAGAATAATCCCAAAATTAAAACACAATTATCTTAATAGTGACCCACTCTAATTTAGAATTAAGTTTGAAATTCAGTTTATTTTTGATAATCACAGCACAGACAATCACGAATCCCAGAACTTAACTAGTCACACCTAAGAGTCCTTCGTTGGGGTATCTGCCTGGATGAGGCACAGCCAAGAGCTAAACTATTACCAATTTCCCTAAACCAACCAACCAGATACCCATTCCATCGTAGTTCCTCTTCTACTAGTTGCCATCACAGCTCAATTGCACATTCATCATCACCTCAATTGCATATTCCATAAATAATATTTTATTATAATTTATTTTATTGTATGCTATTGATTTATTCTTTACTTACATGCAAATGATTGTTAGCAACTGATTAGAAGTTTCAATGTCCACTTCAGGGAGAGATATTGTTTTGTAAATTTCCCTCTGTAGACTATATGAGATACACCATTTTATCGGCTTTCTCTTCGACTTTCTTGTAATTTTTTTACACATTAACTGTTTTTAAAAGTTAAGACTTAGTGTAGGAAGTTTATTAATTGATCGAATTTATTGTTCCATAATGTTATTGTCATTTATTACTTACACTGTAAAGCGTGAAAAGAGCTCGAAGGAGGCAGCTGAATGGGTGGTATCGTCTGCTGTATTCCCGCAGCGCAGCCGTAGCGGCTATAGAGGCACCTAACGGCCAACGTTCGAACTATTTCACTAACGGGGCCAACAATGAGGCGGAGTTTACCCATTTGTAGTCGATTTGTAATGTGACTTCCTGATGACTCTCATCCATGCAGGCCCGCCGCCAGAAATGTTTGGGCCCCTGACAACTGGGTACGTGTGGGCCCCTCTGGGATCTGCCTCGTGCCTGATCAAGCGTGGCTGACGAGGCCCCCCTTCCGTTGGGGCCCCGGACTAGAGTCCCATTTGTCCCCCCCTGGCGGCGGCCCTGGTCCATGGCACCATCTATAGTTAGTAAAAATATTACAAACAGGCATTCGTTGTTTCCATCTAGTGATAAGAAATAAAGAAAGCCAAAAGCGAGAAATAAGTAAAGTCAGTTTCCCTTTCATCCATTCTGATAGTAACTGATGAGCTATCCTGTGGTTCATGTGCTACCAAACCATCTCTGATGCATGGAAGCATAAATTATTCTATAAAGTTGCTGTATACTAAATGAGAAATTATGAAATGTTTGACATTTATTATTTTGTGATCCAAACAAGCATTCTGGAACTGTTTGTATCCCAAATGAATGCGAGAGAAATTGAACTGGCCGTGCTTGTGTATCATTCGTCTATCAGGACAAATTTTTGCAGACCACAATATCTCTTGCGTAATTCCCGATTTTTACCTTTGCTGAATGGGAGCATCTACAAGAATAACCTTTCATACAGTGAAGGAAATGAAAACATAAATGCCCAATCATATTGCACAAATTTCACTATAAATCCAGCAGAATTTGTTTGGGAATATGTGATAGCATGTGCAGAAGACATGTTAAGCTGATAAGCTGATTTGAACCTACCAAACCAAATGTTCCGCTTATTTTTAAATTAGATTTTCTAAATTAAAGTTTTCTAATTTGGAGGGAACAAATGTTTTCGCGCTTTTCTAACAATTTTAACCAAATGCATTTAATTTTGCCTTTCTAGATGTTATCAACAGTAGAACTCGAGTAGAGATGGCACTCGCATTAGCGATTTCCCAGTTCTCCTACTACTGGTTGCAAGCTGTTCTTTCTAAAGCTGAACAGGTAAAAAAAAATAAGATCAATAATACTTTAAATGGGAACATCAAAAATCAGCGAGAAGCGAAATAATTAGTATCGGGAAGAGTTTTAATAAGTCTTTATTCCAAAAGAGTGTTCTTTTCTTGTGGTTTAAAGACAGTTTCTGAAACGCCAAATCAGTGACATTGTGCAATTTTCGATCTGAATTTAAGTCATTGAATATGAATCGCTATCTCGAATTGCCCATGCACTTCATTTAACCACTGTGTATGTTACAACACTGGCTAAGAGTTTGTAGATCCGTAAATCCTCATGACAATAAACTTTACATATACAGGGCGGCGGCCCAAAACCTACTTACCAAGATTAAACTCCACTAGTGTAATTGTTTGAAAATGTTGTGATATGTTCGTGGCATCAAGGCATTTTGTTTAACGGTTGCAATTTGTGCACCAGTGTATTTGAAGGGAAATGTGTCATCGCAGAGGTACAGACCGGTTCTTGAGAACAAGTTCATTTCTGTCATTCTGAGGGTCTGATTCGCACATAAGTGTTTAATGCAATATGGTGCACGTCCCCATCTGAAACTGCCATTTTCGAACTGCTGCATGAACATTTCAGACTGAATGTCATTGCACTGGATTATACCAAGCACCAGTATCGATGAATGTGGGGTCACGTGGAGGACAAGGGCTAAAAGACGAACGCCTAAGGCCTTGGGCGAACATGTATCGAGCGTGAAATTTTGGCCATTCCAATGGACGTTCTCACGAAGGTAATGACCAATTTTGCAATCCAATTGCGCAAAATCACTGAGATTGATGTTTTATAAATGCCAGTTCACACGCTTTGTAATCAGCCTAATTTGAACTTTCCATGCCTATTTGTCCCAGTGCAACACAACTTTCATCTTGGTAGTTAGGTTTTGACCCACCCTGTATTTGTAGAGTTTAGAGGGAATACTGGATACTCCAGCGCTGGAAGCAGTGCTCATATGTCATATTTCATACACTGTATAACCTCCTGGGCATCAACACAGGTCTGCACCCTCCTTCGCATACGATTGCACAGTTGGCGAAAGTCAACCTACGATGTGCTATTCCTGTTGACAGGAACGGCCCTAGGACGGCGCGAACAATGCGGCTGCGCAAGGCCCTGCGCTTTGGAAGGGCTCGCGCCTCGATTTTCCACGATACAAATATTTTTGAAAATAGGCCCCGAATTTTCTAGAACCCCCCACCCCCCCTATTACTTATAAACCACACTCATCAGATCTCGCCTACCTGAAAGCTTTGAGATATCTGCCATGTTACCAGACTTTTTGGACACCCTGTATATTGGTTGCAGCATAATGTCACAAAATATCATTACCTCCTAGTTGCAGAAGTTGGTATAAACCAGGAGGTATAAATCCAATAATTGATCGTCTCTGGTATAAACAGATTTCCTTAGCCGACGTCGATCATCAGTGTAACGGATGTGTTAATGGGCTCTCTGCATTCAAATGATTCATTAATAAAAATCAAGAAATTGTAACGAACTTTGACTTCATTAAGTATTTGAAAAAAATGATAAACATTATTAGCTCAAGCATCTTATCTTTTCTTCATATATTTCTGTTTTAATATTCATAGAACAATTATAAAAATCCCAGGATTTCAATTAGTAAATTATCAGCGTAGCTCAATTCCACTAATAGACAGACGGCAGGGGTCCTTCACGCAAATAGAGTGCCTGGCAACATACAGGCAATCTACACACAAGAAATTGTCGAAGAAGTGCCATCAATATTGTTATAGTTTGTTCATAAAAATTTATACTTTCCCAATATACACTACAGAGAAGATCAATCAGACCCATTCGTTAAACTTAGAATGGTTGTATGACGCGAACAATTTTTTCTCCAGAGTCCTATGGGCATAGCCAGGATTTATGTTGGGAGGTGGGATAGGATAACTCTAAAGGGGGCAGGTCACATGACGAGGCTATTTTAAATATAAAACTAGAACCACTCATCCAACACAACTCTTTGGAAAAAGTAATCAAAGGCTTCCAAAATGGTATTTGAGCGAGTTATCTTCCAGGGTTGATTAAGTCAATTTCGAGCCCAATTTTGTCGGCATTTCAGACATGCATTTCCGCATGCGCGATAGATATGAAATAGACTGAAAGAACTCTGTTGGGTGGGGGGACTTCGATTCATGTAATTATTTAAGTTTAACGAATGGATCTGATTGATCATTTCTGTAGTGGGTTGCTTATTGCCTAATATTTTTGCATTAAAGTGGGTCGGCAGAAACAATAAATAAAAAGCTGTGGTTCCCTAATATGTAGGGGCTGCTAGCCCATTTCTTTTGTACCCTGAAGAAGGCGAGATTAAAGCCGAAACTAGTTGGTTTTTTTAAACTAAAATGTTGTACTGTAAGGCCTCTTTTAATTTTGTTAATAAATAAAAATGTGTCGGGGTCGGCAGAAACAATAAATAAAAATGAATAAAGAAATGGGGGTCGTTGGTATGAGCTCATTTTGGAAAAGGGGTCTCTGGCCCAAAATAGTTTGGGAACCCCTGCTATAGTCTATTCCCGGGGTCGGCAAACCGCGGCTCTTTGGGCATATACATGTGGGCATGTTGGCCATGTTGAGCATTGTACTAAATTGTTGCTGGGGATAGCTTTGGCTCTTCAGTCTCTAAAGCAGGGCTGTCCAAGATTTCTGTCCGCGAGCAGCGCCCGTGCACGCGGGTAGTTTTCCTTCCCCCCCTATTGTACATTACGTTGATGAGTTCCTTAAAGTCGAGTTGCTAATTATCAATTCGACACTGTAAAAATAAAAAAAAACGAGGCACTTTACCATTTTATTTCCTTCGTTTTAATGTGACAATTTTCTCAATGTCAGGTAGAATTGTATTTTCTTTTTCCCGATATGACATGATTGCATATTAAGCATTTAGAATCCGATCCTTGTTAAATGAAAAAAAGAGAAAAAAACAGATTCTCCCACTTCGGTTTAAATACTGGTTCAGTGATTTTATGCTTTTTCGGAATGTGTGCCATGTTATGCCAAACGAAAAACAAGCAAGTATCAGTAACAAAAGAAATATTGCCTCATTTAACGGAATCGCCCCCTAAAGTCTGGCAACACTGCATAGGAAAAACTATACCCACTCCCCTCCTGAGTTTTGGACTATCTCCTCGGCTTTGTCCGTGAGCTTTGCCCGCGAGCTTTTTATGTGATCCTCGGAAAGTTGCTTAGGGACCCATCTGGCACAGATCTTGTTGAAATTATTTCAGCTTATCGTGGATGACGGTCTCCACACTGCCAGTGCTGATGTTCAGTATTGAAGCCAGTTCTCGGTAAAAATCTTGTTACCAGGCTCTTTATATCCAACAATAAAATTCAACTTCAGCTATAAATTAACGGGTTTCTTTAAGTTTATCAATATTGAAAAATTACTCGTTACATGGTCACGTCAGTTTCTTTTTTTTTGTTAAACAGACAGTATGAAACTATAAACCGTGTCCATGCATGGAACGTATAAATCGTATAAAACGTATAAATCGTTGTGTCCACAGCATGCTAAGTATCTTTCACCAAATATTTTTC
>JAHWFO010009480.1:1113356-1138715 GCA_023313115.1 Rhysida immarginata | reverse complement strand
CCCCCCCCCCCGCCGGAAAAATATCTATTTTTTTTCTTGTCATGATAAAATAAGTGGCGCCTGTGCGAATGTACCATACCACCAATTCAATTTATTTAGAATTATCTTCATCATGTCAAGGTTATTTGATTTCTTAATATCATATTTCTTAATATCATAAGAAATTCTTTAATTTCTTTATTAAACGAATTAACAGATTAGATTGAAAGATATGACTCAATTATTAATTATTGCTCTTACCAAGAGTACATGACCTTCTGCTATTACTGAAATAAAATTAAAGAGATCAGTAGAAAAGGAGGAGAATCGAAAGGAGAGTATTTTGTGATGTCATCTGTTCGAAGAGCATCTTCCTCAAATGATGCGAGGAGCGAGCGAACGGGGCGAATGGAGTGGCTTTGCTGCCATGGTTACCTCACTTGATGGCGACTCCTATAGCAGTATCAGCAAGTTGCATTTATCAGTTAATAATTTGTGTAGAAGAGAGCGCTTGAGATCCGAACCCATGAATACATTTAAACTCTTGTATTTTAGCTTGCGTTAGAAATTTTGGTCAAAGTTTCCGCTAAAAATTTTTCCAAAGAAAATTCAATTTGAAATACGAATTTTTTTTCTTGTTTTTAAAATGCTGTGTTGCATTTTAAAAATTTGATCTCAAAATGAGTCGCGTGTTCGGATGATAATGACAGAACGCCATTGTAAACCGATTTTCTAGTTTGGGAAGCAATTAAATTTGCTCATTTGTTCTTCCCGCTTCCTCAAATGATGGGGAAATACATCGACTTATATAATATTAACGTTATTAATGATTTAATCGTACTTTAACCGTAAACGATCGATCTTTTTCATTTTCGATTAGGAATTAACTCGTTTCGGGCACATGATTCAGTGCCGCTTGTCATTCATAGGATTAAATTTTTTATCACATCTTCATTGTTTTGCCCCAAGTAGTATATCTAGATCGAGAAAATTATCATCGGTAATACATTGGTTTGGTTTTCGTCGTTATACGAGCTTCCAACCGTCCAATACGATGTCGTCGTCGCTCTCAGGTATTCAGGCTGTGTGGAATTTCGATCGTTCTACGATCGAAGAAATTAACCTTAAAACTGACGATTTAATTCAAAAATGTCGTGCCATCTACGATGAAATTGGCGATTTAAACTTCGAAGACGTTGCCTACGAGTCAGTGATCAAAGTTAGTATCTGATAGAAATTCAAAAGAGTGAAGGAAAAAAAAACAAAAAAAAAAAACCCCATTATCGACCTCTTTTTAATAAAATAAAATCTTTACTCTTTCAGAAATTGGCTGATGTCGAATGCGATTATACGACACTCCGATCTCCTCTGGAATTTCCTCAACACGTGTCAGTGAATAAAGAATTGAGGAATGCCAGTACGGAGGCATCGCAAAAATTGGAAGAGTTTGATGTGGAGATGAGGTAAAAAGTGCATCTTAAAAGGGTTGGTTGCATACACCCACAGTGTTACAATTTATCTGGTTACTGGTGGGTAAATAAATCTGTTCATATTGCAATATAGTTAAAGAATTCCTCCATGGACCATTATTTCCAATATTAAGACCTTACCTACTTAAAAGCTGAAACATAATTTCCAATATTACGACCTTATTTTAAAACGGAAATATATCAGAGTAGGTGTTATCCAGACACTATTAAAAAGTAGGGATCCAAACATTCGATAACTATAGGCTATTGAATTAAAATTGAATTAACTGTAGACATTAAAATTCTGCAAGAACTTTGATGTCTGTTAATTTTATTAATTATTTTTATGCTTCTTTTGTTAAACTGTATCTGAATTGTTGATACGACTGTGCCAACCAGGTTGCATAATTATACTTTACTCTGAATGCAGTCTGTGGTACAATTCCCAGATCATATCGACCAATCTGGTTGCGATTATGCTTTCATTTCAGTTTTGTGTCATCTCTAGTTAATATTAAATAAATTACCTTGCTCGGATCTTATTTATTAGGAAAATAAACAAGTGCCCATCGTTTAAATACAATGGGTTTATGTTGGGCATTCTTTACATTTTGACTTCAACAGCACAAAACCTAAATGCAGGATGATTTACACTATAAGTGTTAAAACACTTCAGCATTTTGTTAGGGAGGTCAGGTTGAGCCAAAAATATCATATAAACAATAGGCACAGAATTTCACTGATCAAAGTTTTTTTAAGTACAGTAGCAAATCCTTACATTAAAAGAACAAAATACAATCTATTAACAACTGACAATCGCTTGCTGACACTAATACTCCTGAAGAGTTACTACAAATGGATAATTGATACAGCCAGTCAAATTTGCAATAATGATTCGATGATTCAGAGGTGTCAGACTTGTATTCAGGCTGAAGGAGCACATTTTGAGCATTGTATACTCCTTTGTGCTTTTAAATTAAATGTTGTATTATAAGTTCATGGTATGCGTTTAGTTTACCTATTTGCTACTACACAAATAAAATATTGATCTTGTAGTTTTGTACCCAATTGGAATACGACCTATGTTCATATAATATTATTTGCTCAACCTGACATCCCCAACAAAATACTGATCTCTTTTTACATTCGTTGTGAATCACCCTGCATTGTTTGCTCACAAACATGTAATGAAAATTGCTAACAAATTTCATGACTATATATACCCATGATTTGGATTTGCTATTATTTCTCAGACTTAATAACAACTGGCATTGCAAACAGTGTCGTCACAAATTGCTCGGTGCTTATATAATAATCATTCAGCTACAGGTTAAATGATAACTTGATACTCAAAAAATTTCTACAACAAACAGTAACATAAACTAATACATATACAAGTAGTCCAAATAGTTTAGGAGCTAATAGCTGGTCAAAGTTTATATTTCACTATCATCTACAGGTGGCTGTAATCTTTACCATTTGATGTTCATGTCAGTATGGCTGCCTGCAGTTAAATGTTCATCTGCCTGGCTTTTTCTGAATTTTTTAATGTGTCAGTATCTTAATAAATAAGATCTAAAACCTGTGATTGAGTTGTTTATTGTTTTGAAGGGATGCTGTATAGAATTAACATCATAATCATAGCCAGATTGTTCAAGGAAATAAAAAAACTTCTATCTGCACTTTTATCCAATTCATAAGCCTCTCCTCCCATGCAATTTTGGACAACGATAAAGATTCACTTACCATGTCTCTAGTGCCTCAAATCAGACAAGTGGATTTCTAAATCCCATCTCCCAAATATTTGCAAATTAGATATTTTATGTTTATGATAAACCAGCAAATATTCATGCTTGATTCACCAGGGTTTTTTTTTGCAAATTGATCATTTACTTAAAAACAAAGCAGTAGATAAACTTAATGAAATCTGAATTGCAAGAAATTCTATAAAAATTATAGCTCCATTTCTGTTATTTGGGAAGTTTAGAATTGGCCTCTCCAACATTTTCATTAACCCTTTCAATTACCTTTTTGATAGTTTTTGATCAAAAAAGTGAACTTTCACCAAACAAGTAGTTGGAATTGCACCTTTAATTTCCTTTAATCTAGCCTAATAATGTATGCAATATTAATTTCAACAGTGGATATCAAGATTTTGGTCTGTCCATTGAACATTTGTCTCTTCATGGATTCTGTTGGCTCGTTACGAGTGAGGCATTTTTTTTTTTGAACCCCTGTGTATAAGAAAACTGGGAAAAGTTCTCATTTTTAAACATTTTAACATTATTAGTAATTTTTCCGAGGTTTGTTTTTTATTTTTTATTTTATTTTTTTTTTATTTTTTTCAGCTAGCCTGATTAGATGGAAACACATCCCAATGATAATGTAATGGGTGTAGTCTATAAGTGTATTTTCAAGTGGTTTGGGCATGTAGAATGATTAAGCTATGAATGACGGACTGAATGATTGTTTATTAGCTATATGGGAGAGGGAAGCCAAAGAAATTCTGGCAGAATTAAATAGATGAGCACCTGAGAATGTATATGGCTTTAACGTGGAGTCTTTATAAAGAAAAAATGAAAGTGGATGAAGCAAAGATTGTGTGCAAGGAAAGTAATGTTTGGCATCATTTTGATTGAGATGATAGCTCCAAGTCTAATTTAATTTTTTAAGTTCTGCCTATTCACTAGCGCCGCGAACTATAGAGGGCGTTATTTTCCTGTAACATGCTGCTACGGTAAAAGCACTGAGAAATAATCATTTTCTATGTTTGTCGATGCTTTCTTGATTATAACAAAAGGTAAAATTGATTGGTTTCTACATGAAATGCACTGTTAAATAATTAAATTAATTAATTCATTCCTTAATGCATTAACTTTGTATAATACAATGTATTCCTTATCTCAATAAATCATAATCAATATTACCTTTAATTACCTCAACTTCATAAAAATTTGAAAATAAATTGAAAATAAATCAAAATAAAAACAATAATTTCCCTCCAAACACAAACTGTAAATATAAAAGATTTTTTTTTTTTAAACATTGAATCCTTCAAAACCATTATGCAAAATCAACTACACTGCTGCCCTTCTATTTCGCGATTCCTTACTTCGCGATATTGGATAAGTCGCGGTCAGTGGTGCCACAAAAAACTCTCTATATCGTGGGCGGTGAAATCTTGGCTCCCAAGTTCCACAACATAGATTGGCAGCAGTGTATATATTTCAAAAACTATCTAAATTAAACAAATACTTGCTTAAAAATTTGTTTATAATTTTATAAAAATTCATTGAAAGTTTTCAAAGATTTCACTTAACAATAGCAATATTATAACAAACATTTATTTACAAATTAAAAACTTACAAAAATCTTAAAATATTTATATATTTTTTATTTCGATTTATTTTCAATTTATTTTTAAATATAAATAATGAAAGGTCTTAAGAGGATTTTTTTTTCAAGCCAAAACCTCATTAATATTTTTCATCATTAATATTTTTAAATGTTTGAATTGAGGTAATTAAAGGTATGCTATATTGATTACGAACTATTGAATTATTGTTCCTCAATGTTTTAATGTCACTTTATAGTAATCATTATCTCATTTCTGTATAGAAATATGTGATCTACTATCTACTTTGAAAGATTTAAAAATTGCCTGCTAAGCGGCGGATTGATTCGTGGCGCTAGCGGATTCTATTTGGAGGATTATTGCATGATGCTATTCAGCATATAATAATATTTCTTTGTTCTAAATAAATGACAGGGTTTTCTGTGTATAAGTTTGTTTTTAATTTATTTGTCTTCTCTTACCTTGTAGCATGAGAAAAGATATTTTTGATAAAATAATATATTTTGACGAAAAATTTAAAGAAGATTTGACAAAAATGAAGCCTGAGATCCAACGTTATGTTGAACGCTTGATTAAACTTGGAAAACGAAATGGTACATTTAAGTTCATTAGTCTTTCTTAATTTGTTTAAACTTTAAATTCTAATTTAAACTGTGTTTTGGACTGTGTAAAACATAAGTCCAGGTTTGGAATGATGTTCGGTGATGCAGTTTTGTTGAAGGAGAAATATTATTCTTCTGTTTATTTTGTTAGTTACTTTTTATCATGCTTAGACAACATGTTATTCCTGTTTAACTTTTTCCATCAAAGGAATTTGGTAAGTCTAGCTTGACTCCTTTGGATTAATGAATTTGTTAAAATAAGAAAAATAAATCAGTCATATCAAATTTGAAACATAAAATGGATATCTAACAGAACTACTAGACTTGCAAACAAATCTGGACAATTTTTTACATAGAGTAACTGAAGTGTCAGTATAGTTGTGAAAAGTCCTTTTATTGTGTCGATTAATGAAAAAGATAGAAGCTTTACAATATATTTTTTATTTTTTTAATTGGAGAAATGACTAACAACTGGTTTCACTTTTTATACCCAGCTTCTATCATCATAGCCTGAAGAAGCCGTGTATAAAAGACGAAACCGGTTGTTAGTCATTTCTTCAATAAAAAAAATGTATTGTAAAGCTTCTATTTTTTTCATTCATAAAATAAGCTGCCCAGTTGTTGCCACCTTTAAGGATAAAAATTGCCTTTTTGATTCAAAAGTGCGAATGTGATTAAGTTTGCGTTTAAAATATTCAACACAGGACACGCACTCGGGGGAGGCCATGGCCTGGTGGGCTTTCACTGAAACACATAAAGGAAGGTTCGGAGAAGATATTACGAGAAAAAAAATTTTCAATTTATTACAATAGTGTATTTGAAAATTAGATATGAAAATAATAAACCAATAATGCCAGTTGTTGTCACATTTTTTCCCAGTACTTTGCCACCCAGTTGCCCAGTTGTTGCCACACTCACTTATATATTCTATTTTTTTTTTCTTTCATGAACTATGTTACCTCACATCTTACTGAACAATATCATATAATAGTGTTTGACAATTTAACAATAGGGTAACGTCAACCACGTGACTTTACTGTGGCGTAGCCATTTTGAAAGTCGACTGATTGTCGTCAACAAAGCTCTCTGCTTTCATCACAGATGCCTTTGCATGCAGGCTAGAAGTGACGTAGGATGTCGTTCCCCTAGAAATTCACTTACTTTGTGTCATTTTTGAAAAACAACTTTCTTAAACAGTTTGTTTAAGACAGCGTGACTGATCTACATAAAAACAAAACATAAGCAGTTAGTTAGTAATTGAATAGCAGACTGCATTAACAATAACTGGAAGTAATGTATTCATTACAAACATTTTTGTTCCTATCATGTCACATTTCATTAAAAAATGGCAACAACTGGGCAGCTTATCCTATCCCATCTTTATTAAAAATGTGATTTTTATAAATCTCTTTTCTTTCTACTAATTTTTAATATCATTTTTAACATTGTAACTTAATTATAAAGATTTTTTTCATTCGATGCTTTTTAATTAGGACTACATTTGCCACATGAGATCCAGTTCAAAATCAAGACCATTAAGAAACGCATGAGTGAGCTTAGTATCAAATTTCAACATAACCTCAATGAAGAAAACACTATATTAGAATTCAGTGATAAAGATTTAGCTGGATTGCCAGAGGATTTCATAACAAGCTTAGAAAAGGTGATAACAAATGGTCTTATAAAACTGTTGATTTTTATTGCATTTTTTTTTTTTTTTTAGTGCTATTGATTTTTTTCTGTTTTTACAACCATCAATTTAACCTGGGATAGTTAATATTAGTCGATTTGACGAACAGCAGACAAAATCATTGTTGTAACATTTTATTATTAGGCTAATTAGCTTGAGATCACTTGGCAACTTATTAGCTGTTGGATTTTCTCACGGGAAGGTTTTGTTCAGGAAACAAAAAGTTTTGGTTTTTGAGATATCACACCATTGTTAGTCGTTTCAACGGCTGGTTAGCTTTTCTGTTAATTTTTGCAGTTGCATGCATTTAAATATGCTGACTATTAATTTCAGATTTTTATTGCTTATAATAATATCTTCAAGAAGAATGTTGACTGATAATGAATTTGTATGAATTTTACAAGAAAATAGTGCCTATATTGCATGAAAACCTAAGAGAAAAAATCAAAATATGAGGTACATTAAAAAAAATCCATAAAAATTAATGTCAGCTTTAAAAAAATTTCTAATTTTGAATTTGTGTTTTTATTAAGTGATCCTTTACGTACACCTTATTCCAAAAGCGTTTTCACATAGGTAAATGATGTTCAGCGTCCTTGCAATACATTTAAACAGTAAAATTAATCAGTCCAGGCAAGAAGTCGAGTCCGACGTGATTCAAACTCGACTTCTTGCCTGAACTAATTAATTTCACTGGTTTAATGTATTGCAAGGAACCGAACATCATTCACCTAAGTGAAAACACTTTTGGAATAGGGTGTACATGTATTATTTTTATTTAAAAACTAATCAACAAAACTAGTTTTGTAGGGGAAAAAATTATAAAAAAATGTTCGTTGAAATGACAAATCGTTAGCTTTTTAGGACAATTAGGGTTAAAATACATTAGTAATGTTTCAGCCACATAGCATCAAGCAATGGGCCACATAAGACTGCCATGCTACAGATGCTACGTTCACTGCAATTTGTATGTGATATGTATCAAAATTTTTGTCCAGATTATATGTAGCATGCATAGCTTTGTGTACCCATTTATATTACAATAGAGGGCACCAAATTTCACACTCAAAGTATCTTGTCATGTTTCCTATAGCCACACCATAATATGATGCAGATACATACAAAGGAAAAAAGGGAAGGAAAATTTCCACAACCTGAGGCGGGTTCTTTATCTTAGATTTGCTAGCCGGCTGTTAGAGACACCCAATGATGACGTCATCGGATGGAAAATCAAGAAGTACGCTATGCTGAAACAATGATATGACTTCCTCACCTGAGTCAATGTCAGTCGGCTGGCAAAGCCACTAAGATAAAGAACCCGCATCTGGACTCGAACCAGGAACTATGTCCATCACTGGCACCGATAGCTGGCTCATCGTTGAGCTATCGTGGACAATAAACTGCCAAGCTGTTACATTGGGAGCAGTGCCAACAATGGCATAGTCCCTGGTTCAAGTCCAGGTCGCAGAATTTTTCCTTCCCTTTTCTCATTTGTATTTACCATTTGTTTGAAGTACAACCTCTGACAATTAAGTTCGGTGAATGACCTCATATTGCTAACGGTCGTAAGAGTGCGCTACCGTCGTATCCTGCCCCAGACAGGTCAAAACATGTTTAAACAAATTTGAGAGAATCAGTGCTGCGAATGTGTTTATAGTGTTTAAACTGGACATTGAAGAGTGAAGGTGTAGTGTGCGTGGTCGAAACCCAAAATGTATCAGCGAACGAAAGAGACTCCTGAAATGCTGACAACAGTTTACAAAGAAAGTGGTATCACTTTGAAGTGTGTTTATGAGTGGTTTAAACGGTTCCGAGGAGGCCGGAACACCGTGGAAGACTCCCCCTGAAGTGGCCAGACATCCAACATAATGTTACGACCCAACTGAAGGCTATCCCTAAAAACGACTACGCCAGGAGTTTCCAGGACTTGTACAGCCGTTCCCAGAAGTGCATTACCATCGACGGGGATTACTTTGAAGGATAGTAACTGCTGTTTCATGTAAGCCAGCAATCCACTCGCAATATGAGATCATTTACTGAACTTAATTGTCAGAGGTTGTATATCTTCGGTGTATTATATTCTCTTAGACACTCCTAATTAACCTTAGGAATTGCATTTCTAGAAGTGAAATTTGTAAATAAACAAATTTTGCAGCGAAATGAAATTTTTCTGGAATTTATTTATTTTTTTTTTTAAGTTTTCTCTTTTTTCTTTCACAGCTTGAATCTGGTAAAAGGAAAGTGACTTTAAAATATCCACACTTTTTCCCAATAGTGCGAAAATGTCAAATTCCTGAAACTAGATTTATTATTGATAAAGCTTATCATTCCAGGTAGGTTGTTCTTTTTTTAATTTTGGAGGTAGATAACAACTATTTCTTTTTAGCATTTTTTAACAAAAATTTATTGACTTTTTTTACAAAAAATTTAGGTGCATGGCAGAAAATACTCCTATATTAGAAGAATTAATCGAACTCCGACAGAAGGTGAACCAAAACCCATAGGAATAGCTTTATTAAATTTCTTGTTTTATTAGGCTATCATGCTTTACTACTCCTGCAGTTCTTAATATTATTTAACCCTTTATTATGGAAAGCAAGCTGATCTACTTGGCTATCCAAACCATGCAGCCTACGTGACTGAAATGAGAATGGCTAAGAATCCTGAAAACGTAGCGAAGTTTCTCTCCGAGTTACAGACAAAATTGCAGCCCTTGTGGGATAAAGAGAGAAAATTAATGTTGGATTTCAAGGAAAAAGAAGTAAGATGCCTGGTGGTAGCTTTATAAAGATAGTTTTATGGTTGTTGCCTTTAATGACGAGCAATTATTTGTTTTCCTTTTTAGTGTCAGGAATTGGGAATTAAATTTGATGGAAAACTAAATTACTGGGATTTTAGATATTACATGGCTATGGTTGAGGAAAAATTGTATGCAGTTGATCAAAATAAGCTGAAAGAGTATTTTCCATTACACATAGTTACAAAAGGCCTTCTAGAGATATATCAGGTGATTCTTTGACTTAAATAAAATGTTATTTTACAATTTTTAACTGTAACGCATGGACCAATTGCTCCTTTTGTTTACTTTTTTTTTTTAAATAGGAGCTCTTAGGTTTAAAATTTGAAGAAATAAAGAATGCCGAAGTGTGGCATCCAGATGTTCAAATGGTAAACTAATTACTGTTCTTATTAACATATAATCTGTTAAGAATTCAGCATTAAAATCCAGAGTTATTCTTTAGGAATAATTTTATTGCATTAAAAGGTTCACTTTTGTAAAAAATAAATAAATAAATAAATAAATAAATAAATAAAAAATAATAATCCATATTTTAAACAGTGCCTACATCACATGCATATGAGTGACACAAAATAATTTGATAATCATTATTTAACATACAGTATTTCATAATTTACATTTCTTTTGTAATGTTTCTGAGGCTTGATTTAAAATTATCAACATGATTTACATATTGACTTATGTAACTGTATGTTGGTGTTATGGCAGGCAAGATTTAATAAAATACTCCTTTTAATGTTAGTTGAATTTTTGTTTAATTTTTTTCATTTGGTTGTTTTCTTCAAGTTCAAAGTTAATGACATTGACAAAGGAGTACTGCTTGGCTATTTTTTTCTGGATTTGTTTCCTCGTGAAGGCAAATATGGTCATGCAGCAGTATTCAAGTTGCAGGTTGTTAATTTTTATAGTTTGTTTTTGTTCCTATTCTTAGTTTTCATGCTGTTTTAAAGTTATATTTTGCTATGTTTTCAGCCTGGTTGTCTAGGTTCAGATGGAAACCGTCAAGTAGCAGTCACTGCTATGTTAGCTAATTTCACAAAGGCCACTCAGGATAAACCATCACTCTTGGATCATAAAGAAGTATGCACACAAATCATTTTTTAATACGCACAGAAAACTTAAAAAAATAATATAGGGAATTCTTAATTAAAATTTGTATTTTGAAGGTTGAAACATATTTTCACGAGTTTGGACACCTGATGCATCAGATTTGTGCCCAAGCTGAGCTAGCTCATTTCAGTGGCACCAAAGTGGAGCGGGACTTTGTGGAAGCTCCATCACAGATGCTGGAGAATTGGGTTTGGGAAGAAATGCCATTACAGAGAATGTCTGCTCACTATCAGAACCAATTTCCATTGCCTCGTGAAATGATTGAAAAGTTAATGCAATCCCAGAAAGCAAATGCTGGTATTTTTAATTTAAGGCAAATCATTCTTGCTTCTTTTGATCAAGCAATTCATACAAGAGGATCGGTAAATTTACATTTTTATTTTTTATCCTTTATTTTGATATCCCATTTTATTTTATGTACTAAGAAGTATACATTAAGTATGTTTTTCATTTAGGCAAATACTCAGGCATTATTTGAAGAACTTTTTCAAAATGTTATTGGAATTCCAACAATTCCTGATACAAATATGGCAGCTTCATTTGGCCATCTTGCTAGTGGATATGATGCTCAATACTATGGTTACTTGGTAAGTGGATGGAAAGTCTGAAACAAACAATTCATGCAACATTTTCAATCTTTTCCAACATTTCTTTTTATTTTGTTTTAGTGGAGTGAAGTTTATAGCTGTGATATGTTTGCCTCTCGCTTCAAAAGTGAAGGTATCATGAATCCAGAAGTTGGTAAAAGTTATAGAAAGTGTATTTTGGAGCCAGGAGGTACATTGGTAAGTAAAAATATAATGATAAAATGAAATGTCTCTCTTTATCTTTGTTGTGCTTTCTTAGAAACAAAATACATGTAGCTTGTTTTTTTTTTTTAAAGAATCCATTTGCAATTTGTTTAATAATGCCAGATATTGTCAAATATCAGTTTTTCATGCATTCAGAAATTTAAACCATGGCTTTAAATCCTGGAAATGGATATGTATGTAATACAGCAGTCTTAAAACCTTGTTTCAATACATAACTTGATTAAATCATGCAGTGATTATATTCTTGCAGTTCGGAAACCTCAGATTTTATCCAGTGATAATTGAAAATCTGTAACTAGTGTGAGTTCATTGCTCAAAATGTATCTTTAAAAGGTGCTTTACAGGGACATTTTCTCTGTCTGTCGGTCTGTAACTCAGTTTTCTCGAAATATATGAAAGATTTTCAAAATGTGTTTTTTTCCAATCGATAATATGGCTCGTCACTCTGACCTTTTCGAAGATGGTCGAAATATGTTCAATGGCACAAAGAGGTGGAGGATAGGGAGAGGGTAAGAGGTGCACTAAATAGGGCAGAATATAAATTTTGTTTATAAATTTTCTTTGTTATTGATTGTTATGGTGACTATCTGCAGATGGTTCCATCAAATACGGAGAGGGCACACTAGTGGATTGTTTTGGATAAAGCAATTATCATGCATGAATTTCATTTTTTAGTGGTGTGTGCTCTCTCCATTGTTGGAAGATTCGTGTGCAGGGACGATTGGCTGCCATTGCCTAAATATATATATATTTTTTTCTTGCATTCTGCTAAGGTTCATTTTGTGGGTAAAAGCAAAACGATCGAATCATTTTGCTGATGCAATTTTTTCTTTAACATAATGCTAGTGCTCTTTGCTATTTAATGTTGTTTTATACGTACTTATTGCAAAAACCTAATATTCGTCTTAACAATATTGGCCCTTTTACTTTTTCAGCAAGTGTCCACCAGTATAAGCATTAAACTCTTACATACTGATGCCCTTAAATTGATTAATTTCTGCCCTGGAGTGCTGTTGTATTTGGTACTTCAAAAAATACTCCAGAGAGCATGGGGGCCATTGTACTGCAATGACCAATCCATTATTCAGTAAAAAGTACATCAACCCAGTCCTATATTTTGCATACATAATGCAATGGGGTGCCATCCTGCTGCCACCATTAATGTATCCATATCAACCCTTTCTGCCAAAAGTAGGTATATAGTAACCTGTAAAATCTCCAAGTCCATATCACTGTTAATTCCACTTTCAGAAAGAATGGACCATTGAGGCCAGCATAAGCAAGTCCAGCAAAAACTATTATCCCAGGGTTATGCTGATTGTCTGCTCACCAATAAATGCAGCTGTGATGATTAACACATCCTGGCACATTTTCTGAACAAAGTCTGGTTCCTCTTTCAGTTTCTCAGCCATTCTTTTGCAACTAAATGCGTTACAGGGTTGTCCTTGTTCAGTGCATATTTTAGGCTTGGATGGTATGCAATCTGCTAATATTTTCACTAAGAATATTTGTTTAATATCTAGAGCTCTTAAAAGCTTGCAAGTGGATTTAGACTTTGGAGTTTTGATTTTTCCTGTCTTAAAATATTCTTCAATAAACAATGCCTTTGTAGATCTGTGATACTAACATTCCTATTAAACAATGAATTAATTTGTACTGCTGTCTTCCTTCTTGGTTTTGAAACATTGATATTCATCAGCATTCCTGTAATTTTATTCATTAGTGAAAATAGCCTTATACTTTGTGCTATTGTGATGCAATAATGAAAAGATGTAGCATGAAGCATAATTTAACAAATACTGTGTTCTATTTCTAAGATATTACGCTATCAATTGCAGCTTACTTTGATCAAATAAGTAATTTGTTTAAAACAACATTGCCTCGCAACTTTAGACCACTAAATAGATTACTTCCAATATACTGTATACATTTAGATTGTTTCCCATTCTGGTGGTACCAGGATTGTTGTTGTTAATCTGACTCCATTGAAGGACCATTTTAAAATAGTTAAGGCTTATTTCTTCAGACAACATGTGAATTTGAATTTACTTTTATCCACATTTTCCTTGAGAGATAGGAATTCTAAAATGGAAATAAAATAATGAAGAATATATATACACGTATCATTGAAAATCTTTTCCTGTTTTATTACTACATGAATCAAATTAGGTTGGTAAATAAAAAAATTCACAGGATTTCCATTTTTATCTACTCATTCTTTTTTTTTCTTTTTAGTTAAAAAAAACAAACAAAAACAATATCATTCATATAGCAGGCGTATAAGGTATGCCCAAATGAAAAGGAGACTACGGTTATATCTAACGAATATTTTAATTACAGAATATTTTAAGTACAGAATATTTGACATGTAATTGCCTTTGATAATGATGAGAACTACGAATTTGATAATGATGCATTGATCTCGGCGAATGATGGCTTCAGTGTTGAAACTCCTGGGTTGCATACAGATCCTTTTTCCATGATGTTCTGCACTTCCTTGTCGCAGGTGAACTGATGACCTGTCAGCAATTTTTTTTTTTTTTTAAGGGGCTGAAAATATGGGAGTCACATGGGGAGATGTTGAGAACTTCCCATCGAAATGTTTCCAGCAGGTGGAGGGTCTTCTTGGCCACAAGTGGCTTAGCATTGTCCTGGAGCAGCACTGTCCATTTCGAGAGCTTCTATCAGCGCTTGTTTTCGATGGCCCGTTTCGGCTTCAGCAACGTGTTGTAGTACCGTTCAGCGTTAACTGTTTCACCCTGTTCTAGCCAGTCAAGGAGTATGGTTCCTTCTTTGTCAAAAAAGAAACTGAACATCACTTCTTTGGCCTTTGTGGCAGAGTGAGCTGGTTTAGTACGTGAGGAGCTGGAATGACGCTACATCTATTGAAGCATATTTACCAACTTCGATTAGATACAACGGTGCTACAGTGAAAGTCTCCTTTTCATTTGGGCACATCATATAGTTGTCTTTCTTCTCCATTTAGATTTTTATCTATTCTTTAAATTATTCCAATTAGTGCAGGCATTTTGTCCTCATTAAAAAAATTCTTTTAAGAATAGCAAAACTGCAACATTTATTTATTTAGGTGGCTAATAAAGTAATAATAATAATAATTAATTTTCAAATACGAAAGTGGCTAAAAAAAATATGAAAGTAGCCAAACAGTGGCTATAAAAAAAAAAAATTCCAGATCCACCCTTGTTATTTATTATAAACTCCATTTGAAAATTAATAAATTTATTTCCTGCACATTTGCCATCTAAATCAATATTACAAGAAAACTTTAATTTTAAACTTGCTAGTAACACACTAAATAAGAACAGAAACCACAGTTCCACTCATTTGTCCACAGTTTTTGGCATTATGCCATTTCTCTTATTTTTAAACTTAGTAATTTATTTTTCTTTCTTTTCTTTTTTAGGATGCCATTGATATGCTAAACAATTTCTTAGGACGAGAACCGAACCAAACCGCATTTTTGATAAGTAAAGGCATCTGAATTCTTGAGATTTTAAGGATTGTTATTCCTCTGGCAAAAGCCATAGGATGTCCACCCATGTTCAGGTCATCACCTGTCATCATTCATACATCAACTACGCGAAAAGACAATTGTTGTAATAATTTGTTGTTTATTAATAACCATATAGCCAAATGTTAAATGCAAATGCCATGAATGAAAATGTTAAATGATATTAGTTTTCACTTTTTTGGTCATGGCATCTGTCAAAAGATTAATTGTTAATGAATATACAATATTTAGCATCAACAGTATTTGTGATAATATATATATATATTATAAAATATTTATTCTTGTAGTAAATATATATATAAAGTTGACAAAAAAGGTACTGGTTTAACCAAAAGAAAAAAATATATTATTAAAAAGAGCTTTTAAAAGACAACAAAGATCGATAAAAATCTATACCTTTATGACAGCTTGATTTGGTAGTATTATAACAGTTGAGTTAAGCACACTTAGCACTTGAAATATTAGGCACTTTTTTTTTTTTTTTTAAGGTATAGATTCTGTTACTATTGTACTTGTAAAAAAAAGAAAAAAATATGAAAAAAAAAATAGATGGAAATGTTTACTAAAGTTTATAGTTTATTTCATGTTTTTAAGAATCAAATTTTTATTTCATTCTTTGGGGAAACTGTAAACATGTTTTTATTGCATGTTAAATAACAACTTTATACATCGTGATTTTATTAATTTTACACTTGATTTTCGAAACATTTTAATTTGCCAAATTTAAATCATGCACAGGATTGATGGTTTATAATTCTTGATATTTTAAAACTTTTATTCTTTTGGAGAAATGTTTTATGGTCAGTAAAAACTTGAATAAAATTTTATGAATAAAAAAAAATTGCTTTGTTTAAATTAAAAGATACACATTAACAGTTATGCTTGTTAAAAAATTAAAACATTTCTTTAGATACCATAAATCATTACACACCTTTGGAATGCCAAGATCGGGTCAAAATGACCCCAAAGTCAAAAATTTTAATTTTTTGTATTCTTCATGTAGGCATCCAGAATCTTTAGGGAAAAAAAGATATTTATTATTTTATAAATTGGAAAAAAATTAGCTTTGGGTCAATTTGACCCGATCTTGCCTTTTGTAGAGGTAATGACAACAAGTACTTTATAAAGTGCAAGAGTGAGACAGTAAAACCGTCATTATGCACTTTACATGTGAAAATAATATGAAATTCTGGTAGTTTACATTCAGTGCAGTCATATCAGTAGGCATTGATCGTTGTGATAATGTTCTCTTGTTACAAGTTTTGAAACCCGTATTTAGGACTTATCGTTTCCTTTTGTGTTATCTATGTGGAAATTAAATACATAAATATCTTAAAAAGGCATGCGTAGATTCTATTCTGAACAAAAACCTCATTCATTACAGGAAATATATATGAAGTTTGCAATTATCTGAATCCTGATCCCCTAGGCTTTCTTATCTGGGGGTTTATCAAACCTAAGATTCACCAGGTGAAATCCACGGCATTGAAAAATTGAAACGACGCTTAACACTCGCAGTTGCTAAAAATTACAAGTGCTAAGTTGCAATAGTCTTTCAAGCCGTAGTATCGAGACATGCAATATTTATGAAATTTACTGAATATGACCAGATCTTGACTTTCGTGGGTGCAAATGATCTTTGTGTTCTCAGGGTTAAGTACTGATTGATTATAGCCAACAGTTGTCTGAAAAAGGAAGAAAAAAAAAATTTCAGCCAACAACAAGGGTGTTGGTTGCATTTGAGGTAAGTCAATGCTAATCAGTCTGATCAACTGACAGAAAGCTACTGTTGCTTAATGCTATGATGGAGTATTGCATTAAGGATGTTGATGGGTTGAGCATTCTGTTATAAAATCTTGGGTTAACATTCTGTTGAGCATTCTGTTGTAACAGTGTTCCTCAGGATGGTGGCTTTTTTCACTAAACAATGTGTCCTGCATGGATTGTACCAGAATGGTTGGAAGGACACAGTGATTTCAATATTTTGTCATGTTTTCTATATTCCCCAGATCCAAAATTAAGTCTCGATGAGATATCTTCAAAAATAAATGTGGATGATTGTTAGACTGTGCCCATATGATCACTGTGAGCTATAAGATCACTGCTGGCCTTTGAACTGTGGTTAGTTGTTTTGCCAGCCTTGCACCACTTGAGAAATATTCACGACAACAGAACCTGAGCACCCTGCAACTGCCCATTTCAGAGATCCCAATTGCAAGGGGTCACCCCATTATAATTTGACCTTTATCAAACTCCAGTAAATCAGCAGCATTTCCCAATTGGACACCAGAGAGTCAGTTCTGGCCTATGTCGCTGCTCATTTCGCTAGGCTGGGGTAACACACAGTCCAGTCACATTAATGCGACCACCCCCTACGTTCAACATCAGCGGAAAATGATTACTCCCAGAAGGTATGTACCAGTATCAGAGGTGGGGGGGTATAGGAAGGGTGTCAGAGGGAAGCGGAAAACATTGCAATTGTTGGAGTCATGGCGAAACGTAGCAATTTATCCGACCTCCAAAAGGGCATGATCATCCGCTTCCGAGCCAAGGAAGGTAGTATTTCCGAAAGGGCTAGTTTTGTGAACTGTTCACGTGCTGCTGTGGTGAAAGTGTACCGTGCATGGCAGAATGGCAATACCCAAAATCAGCGGCATGGTGTGGGGCACCATGGGCCATAGATGACAGAGGTGAACGACGACTACAGAGATGCCTGCAAGCCAACAGATCGTGGACTGACTGACCTCCAGATGAACCAGAGGTTTACCAAACGTGTATCCTCGAAGACAGTTCAGCGAATGTTGCTGAGTATGGGGCTCCACAGCAGACGGCTGGTTCGTGCACCAATGCTGACAGCTGTTCACCAGCGACAAAGACTGACATTTGCACGCCAGTACCACAACTGGACAGCAACAGAGTGGCGAAAGGTGGCTTTTTCCAATGAATCACGGTTTATGCTCCATCGGACAGATGGGCGATGGCGTGTACGGCGTTCAGCGACAAAAAACAATCACCCTGCAACACATGCCACAAGGGTCCAGGTCGGAGGAGGCAGCGTTATGGTCTGGGGAATGTTTTCATGGCATTTCCTGGGTGCACTCATCATTGTGGACGGCACCATGGATCAACGGAAGTACGCATCTGTCCTTTTGGACCATGTCCACCCCTACATGCAGATTGTGTTTCCTCAGCACGATGGCATCTTCCAGCAGGACAATGCGACGTGCCATACAGCGCGCAGTGTCCATGCAACGATTTAAACCCCATAGAGCATCTGTGGGACCATCTCGATCAGGTTGTTCGCGCCATGGATCCTCTACCGCGCAACCTATGGCAGCTCGCCACAGAACTGGAGTCGGCATGGCTTCACATTCTTGTCAATACCTTCCAGAACCTTATTTACTCTTCTGCCCGTCTTGTGGCTACTGACAGGTGGTCACAGGTCATTCTGGCTACTGACAGGTGGTCACATTAATGTGACTGGAGTGTGTATAATGCAATGACTTTTCAGTGTATCTCGTGCACAAATCCTAAATCTAGTTTCTCTTTTGATCTTCTCTCTCTGTATAATTAGCCATGTCCTGCTTCTAAAGTTTGTTTCCTAATATCCTTTCTCATGTTCACCTCCCCCTCCCCCTTAGGCTTAATCATCAAGAGTGTCCTGTCCTTCGACAGGTCCAGACTTAAAATCTCTTTCTCCACCCATCCGTATCCTGTGCAAGTCTTCAAGTTGACGTACGAATCGCCTAACAATCTAATAGGTTATCAGGTTGATTCTTCTTCTTTTGGAGAGTTTCTCTTTAATTTAAAGTTTAAATAACCTTCACCCTTAGGCTTAATCTATGCAAATATAACGATACAACTTATGATTCTGAACCTTTCCCATCGAAAAATTAGGTTAATCTTTACTATCCGCACATCGCGCGATGACTGATCGTGGATAGCGAAGATTAACCAAAAATTATATATACTTTATATCATTCCTTATATCGCTCAGATGTTTGGAATTTGTCCCTTCTGCACAGTAAAATTTGTCTCGCCCATCCTATGTAACACGCCATTCAGTTTTAAAGATTCTGCTAGCTACATTGCAATGGTGTTGCAGACATACCTGCTAGCTACAATGCAATGGTGTTGCTTGTACTGATCCTGTTGCAGACATACCTGAATTATGGTTATCCGAGTTTTTTCTTGCTGAGGGATAAGTGGCCCTATATCTGAAATTGTAATTAAAGAATCAGAGAAAGACATGAAAGGTGTTTTGTTGAAAATAGAAAAGAGTTAAGCTGTAAAGTCAGATGCAAATCACTATAGAGTTGTGTGTACAAATGAATGGCAAAGATGTTGCTTGGGGGGAGATTTGTACGGAATAAAGAGAAACGCCCATGATTTTCATAGACTTTCAGAAGAATAATTCAGGATGTGTTTAATTAGTGTGATCAGTCGTCCCGATTTTTTGCAGTTTCTCACGTCTATTTTTACCCTGATTTCTCCGATTAATATAAAATTTGTACACTTAATTGTGTATGGTGTAGAACTCGTTGATCGATAAATTGTACATAACTTATCGATCAATGAGTCTGCACGAATGTAACAGTCTTACACTTATTAAAAATTAATTATAGCTTGTACTTAGTAAAAATTGGGAAGTCGTAGATGAAGAAGTTGAACCTAGACCTAGGAGACACCATCATTAACGTCACAAGGGCTAGACGTGGAGCAACAAACCTTGACGCGAAAACTTATGTTGGTCAAGAAGGAGCTAATTAAAGCAATTAGATCGTCCGAAAAACCACAAGGAATCACCTTAAAAATGAGACCATTATGTCAACTTGATCAAAAGCTTTGCGTACATCTAAAAACAACAGACCACTAAACCTAGAGCAGTTTAGAGGGTCATTTAGATCAGCAAAAAGCCTCCAGAGTTGAAGTTGGCAGGACTGATCTGGGCGAAAACCGAACAAGATTGTTGTACACAGATATCGTTAAACCTCTTAAGAATGACGCGTTCAAAGACTTTTTGACAGCGTAGGTAGTAAGCTTATGGGTCTGTAGCTGACGGCGAGAGCAGGGTTTAAACCCGGCTTTGGTATGGTAACGATGACAGACTCCTTCCACTTGTCGGGAAAATAACTAAAGCTACGTGTTCCTCGGTGCGACTATCACGATGATCGTGCAACGATTAAACGTTGAACGATAATCGTTGGTTACCATTTTGCTCGGAGCGTCTGCGATTTTTTGATTTTCCACTAGTCGCGTATTTTCATTTGCAGTCACATCGTTCTAGAAGGTTGTGTTTAACAGAATGAGTTGAGTGGACGTAAATAATTATTAATTAAATGCCTTTTGATTGAGGAGATGGAAGACGACATATATAATGAAAAGAGCCAAAAAATCCCGTATGTTTGAGCTCGTATGTAAATCGAAAAAAATCATTGATTCATTGATCTGAATTACGAATAAAATGTCATGAACGTTTAAAAATCGATATTTTTGAACTACTTTGTGCACGAATTACACAATGTTGCATAATATAGTTGTTGAATATAGTAAACATTTTGTTCATTTTGTGGTGCACTTTCGTCAAAACATTTTACATTGAAATTATTAAGTAATTATTAAAAGAAAATATACAAGTATTTAAATAACTAAAGAACAATTTGGTTTCCAACTTCATTGGCAATCTCAGCGCATATATTATCTTGACTCTTTGATCCTTGAAAGACGCATCTGACAATGATGCACCACTTATTCGAGAATAATTTCATCATCGGTGTCAGAAAACGTCTGCACATAGTCTTCTCACACAGAAATCGTTAACGACTAAGGACTATATTCACCCTTCTCCTGAACGACTATTCAGGACGTACGATCATCGTTGACGACTCTAGTGGCAGTCGCTCGGAGCAAAACAGCTCCATAGGAAATACAAAGAAATAGTGCTCAACGATCATCGTGATAGTCGCACCGAGGAACACGTACCTTTAATTTCCAGCAGTTATTCATGACTTTGGTAATTGTCAAGACAACATTAAGAGACAAGTTCTTGAGAGCATTGTTGGTGATGGAATAAATACCTGCTGCTTTTTGGTTTATGATGCTTGATGACTTCGGAAGAGGTAATGACTTCCTCAAGGGCAGGAACACGATGAGGGAGCCCATAAGCGATACAACCATCGTTAAAGAGTATTTGAGAGACTGTCCGGGTCATCCTCACAAGGAGTGATAAATTGATTTTTCAAGGAGTCGGCGATCAGTTGAGCCTTATCTCAATCACTGGTGACAGCATTGCCATTTGTAGTAAACAGTGGCTCCAAGTTGATGGGTCTGTTTCCCTTTAAGGTCCTCATTGTACCCCAGAGCGAATTGTCCTGGACTGACAAGGACGTTTTCGCTCCACCTTTGATTTTGTAGAGCTTTAACCTCTTCCTGGACCTTGCGAGAAAGCCTAAGTACTTCGTCTTAAAAAAGGGTAGTCGCTTTCGGTGCCATAATCTTCTGTAGGAATTCCTTTTGAGAATAAGACGCCTGGTGTAAGGAGGGAGGTCGAGATGTTCAGTAGGCTTCCGATCAACAGTGGAGGTACTGGAAGTAGTAGCATCATTGAGAACACGAGTGATAGCACTGATATTTGTCTTGATATCCTTATTTTCAAAAACCTCCTTGTATGGAATGGGATTTTCTCTAAAGAGTTTCTAGTCTTGTTTAGAGCGAAGCCCAATCTTCTTATAGATTTTAAGCCCTCAAAGATAAGCATCACTGAACAGTGGTCAGAGGATAAGTCATCGACTGTGAATTTATTATAGGGCTTGAAGAAACCTTTAAGAACTGGAATATCTAGCACGTCATAACAGGAGAATGGTCACAGTAGTACGTGTCATCAAGGGGACCAGCAACGTGTCAATCTCGTTCAAGGTATATCCATATAAGATATTACAGTTTTGATTGGGGCAAATTCCATTCACGACAATCGACAAACAGTGTCATCAAACAGTGTATCGGTGTTGGTCTAGAACTTGAGCATAGCTTCCATAATCTTACTCTTCATGGAAACACTGAACTAGAAAAGAAGCAAAAAAATAATGACAAATTTAATAAAACATATGGCTTAAGTTCGAAAATATTTTAAATTTTTTTGTTAGACTTAAGCGGTTTGGTATAAAATTTATGTTCGAGTTAACAGGTGAAATTTCCACTAATTAATGCTTCAGGAGGATGGGACCAAGAGTTTAGTTTAACTTAATTGGGAGTTCGAGTTATCCGAGTTCGAGTTAGGCGGGTTAGAGTGTATTATAAAATGGGAAGTAAAGAAAAATAAAAGTAAAATTTTATTTTGAAAATTTTTTTCTATTATATATTAATTAGTACATTTATTGTAATTACATAAAAGATTTTTTTGCCCTTCCCCCCAGTATCCCATCCCGATTTTTGAACTGTAAAGTCTGGTCATCTAATGGGATTGCAAGGCGCCACAGAGGAGCATAGGCTTACGGATAAAACTCGAAGCCCAACCTTGTTTGCGTTATATGTAGATGGAATTATGAAGGACATTATGGAATATTTGACATTCGGCTGATAAAATGGATATTTTGGAGAAGATGAAATGAGTCACTAAAGTCACTATAAGTGAAAGGCTAAATAAAGAAGTAGAGAGAAAAACTATAGTCAGAGAATTGAGGAATTTTGGCGCCTATGGGTAGGAAAGAATGGTGCCTACATGCAGTTAAAGATCTCAATTTTTTGCGCCTATGTAAAATTAGCGCCTATGACTGCCTATTGCCTCACTACGTCTCTGACTATAATCCCTGTCACGGCAACGCTGCAGTCGGTTTGCCTCAGGCAATTTGCATCGTTCATGCAAGACGCCCAATTAAATCGGTCATTGCCTAAAGCATTATAGCGTTGCTTGTGAAAAGGATTATAAGCAAACTTTGAGTAAGTACAGTGTGATCCGAAAAATCAGATATAACCATTAGGAAGAACGTCTTCATATAAAGTGTTTTATTAATCAATCGCAGCGAGCCTTAACCAAGCTTGATTATTACAGAATACTGCAAACAGTGTAGTAAGATCAAGAGCACATTAGGATGTCATTTACTCCTGGTAAGATGTCACAGCATGACATGACAGACTCCTTATTATACAAGGTGATTATAATTAAAGTTCAAAAGGCTGTAAAAAAAGAACGACTGGTCAGAATGACCTGAAATTTGATCTGAATATACGCGAAAAAGGGAGAAATGGTATGGCATAAGAAAAAAATGACTTCCAAGTTGGGATGGGAAAAATCGGTTTTTAATTGTCTGAGGCCAAAACCGCAGAAAAAGCGACAGTGAAATCGGTTTTTATTTATCGCGAGACTTGCGCAATAAATGTTCAATATGCTGTCCACCGTTTTTTGCCACAAGTTGAAACCGAGAAACAGATCGGAGTGTATCAGGTTTGACGTTGTGAATGTGTTGCGCAATGCGTGTCTTCAGTTCCGCTAAGTTTGCAATCGGTCCACCGAATAAAACATTTTAAGATAACCCCACAGCCAGAAGTCGCAAGGATTAAGATCAGATGATTTTGGTGGCCAGGGTGTTGGAAAATGACAGCTGATAATTCTATCATTTCCGAAATGTATGTTGAGCAGCTGTTTCACTGGATTTGCAATATGCGGAGGAGCGCCATCTTGCATATTTTTTTTTCTTATTCCATACCATTTCCCCCTTCTTCGCGTATATTCAGGTCAAATTTCAAGTCATTCTGACCAGTGGTTCTTTTTTTTTTACAGCTTTTTAAAAGTTGAACTTTAATTATAATCACCCTGTCACTGCGACTCCAAAGTACTGTTCGATATGTTGGTTGTGACTGATTAGTTTAGTTAACCATGTCCGTTGGCTTCGGACTTCCACATAATGCAAATTTTCTTCTGCGATTTTTGGAAGCGCTTTTACATTTTTATTTCGGAAAACTCTTTCTCATGATCTAAAAGCATGTAAACGCGCAAGTATAACGGCGTTCTGCCTACTGGTTATATTTGCTGAAGAGGGATCGTTGAATTTGTATCATCGTGTAGGCCTATTAGAACCGACATTGGCAAGAGGCAACATCTGTATACATTTCAGGATAGCGTTGGTATAGAGCAGGCCCGTAGTCAGGGGGAGGGGGGGGGGGCGACGACCACCCCATTATGGAAAAAGGTCCGACTTAGTGGAATTTTTGAAAAAGGTCCAGAATTTTTGAAAATCGACTCCCCCCCAAGATAATGTCCTGGCTACGGCCCTGTAGAGATATGTCGATTTATGGCCATGCATTAAGTTCACATCTTAGTTTGTTTTTTTTTAAATTTTAGCTTGTAAAAGGCATAAATTTAATAGTAATGTTAATCCCAATTTTGAGGTGGTTGCGTTCACCCCGCGACAAGCTCACCAGGAAACCCTTGCTTCTCTTAACGAATTTTTGTTTTACGCGGAAGTCTACCTAAAAATGGTGGGACGCATACAATTTTTTCTTTGCATTATTGTATAGGTTTATGATAATGTGACCAGAAGTCCCACATTTTGAATTGTTTGTAATACATTGAAAACTCTTTTTCCGTTTTTACGTTTATTACAGTAATACAAGATCTGTTATTCTTTTGTGATGTTAAGCTGTTTTGTTGTTTTTTTTTTGTTGTTTTTTGTTTTAAGTGAGCGTCCCACATTTCATTATACAGGGTGTAAATTTTAAGTTGACAAAGCAGAATAACTCGAAAAATAAGCTTCACACGAAAAAATGCGTAGAATCCAAAGTTGATTATTTTCGAGGGGGCATCTGCTGGTGCTAAAATTAGCCCACCCCCCCCCGGCCCCTGGGGGTGGGGCGGGGGGCAACTTTAAAATTTCAAATGGGAACCCCTATTTTTTATTGCAGATTCAGGTCCTACATAAAAAACTACGTACATTTTGTCTGAAACATTTTTTTTTATTTTTGGTAGATGGCGCTGTAATTCAAGAAAATCCATTTTCTCATTTTTGCGTGGAAAT
>JAHWFO010009480.1:1098915-1112956 GCA_023313115.1 Rhysida immarginata | reverse complement strand
TTTCGAGTTATTCTGCTTTGTCAACTTAAAATTTACACCCTGTATAACATCTGTTCACTTTAGTTTTTGATGAACTCAATAACGGAAGGTGTGGTTAGCGACAATTCTGAAATAAAGCTTATGTACAATTGCTGCATCTTGAATATCATCATTGTGGGTACATCATCCTTTATGTAATATATTTAACGTTTTGTTTTTTTTGAGGTGTTTCATGATGAAGTCGATATTTTCTTAAAACGTATTAGAATAAACTCTTCGTCATATGGTTTTTTTAAATTCATTGCAAAGTTTTGCAAACTTTTTAAAAATTTTTATTTAGAAATAATTCCCGACAGATTATCTTATAATTCAAAGCTTCTACTTTGGTCTAGCTTAAATTAGCATACGTGGGGAGGAGGAATGATTAAATTAAATTGAGACTCGACTGCTTAATATAAAAAATACATATTTAAATTTAAAATGTAAAAGTAATTTTCTCGTTGTCAGAATAAAATAGGTTTGACTAATAAATGTTTCTAAAAATGAACGTAAAAGTGAATCATAATTTGAAAGGAAAATTAAAATGCTCTTTTCTTTACACCGCTCACTCCCAAATTATAAAGAAAAAAAAAGATGAAGAACAAATTTTATTTATTTGTTTGTTTGTTTATTTATTTATTTAATAACAAAATATTGGAAATATATATAATAATTTACTTTAGATCGTTTAATAAATTTAAAAAAATACAAAAGTGATTTTTTTCCCCGTCTTCACTTCCCTACTGTTGAAAAAAGAATCTTCCGTAGTCAGTGAACGATCAACAAATTATTCTAATTACAGTATTTAGCAAACGTTTTCTTAATCTATTTCCCCAATTGTCTATGTGATTTTTTGAATTTATAGAATTTAAATAACCTAAATAATTGCTGAACATCGGCTTAAAAAAAATTATTTATTTTGTGATCTTGCATATTTATAAAAGTCTTCATAAATTTCTGAATGCACTTATGACAACAAGTATCTTAAAATTTATGATTTTAAGATGTTATTTATTTAAATTGTACGTGATATAAAACTCGAAGTCGCTTTTAAAATTTTTTATCGGAAAGAAATAAAACGAAAGGAAAGTGAGGTTCTTTGGCCCGAGATGGCAGCAGTAACCGTATTTGCGTTCTTCTTTTTCATGGCCTTTGAAAAGCACATGCTGCCATTAAATTAATTTTTGGTAAAAAAAAAAGAAAACTTCTGATATCCCGATTTATTGCACGGCACTTTGTTTCATGGCTTTAATGTTCGAGGAATTCAAGAGAAAATCAAAAGACCAGTGTTAAAATAAAAAACTCAAACCAAGTAAGTTTTTCCACTTTAAGTTTGGGTAATTTTCTTTTTTTCTATGCGATGACATTTCTTTTAACAATTTGAATTTCTAATTCTATTAAAATTGTGAAATCAACAGTAATAAAAGAGTTAAGTTGATTTGTCGGTGAAGGTGTTTCGAGTCCAACTTGATCAAATAAAATTTAATCAGTAATGAAGTTTTTATTTTATGGGAGGGGGGAACATTCCTTAAAAATTATCTAAAAGTAACTGAAAATTTGTTGCATAATTAAAAATGTTCGTGAACTTACCGCAGATTATTCAAAATTTTGACTATTTTCTTAAGTTCTTTAAATTTCCTTTTAAATAACTTGTACTTCCAATCCTTTGTTATAAGCATATACGTACTATACAACCAAAATATTAGTTTAACTCTTCTTACCTTATCTTTATTGCAATTAGGGTATTTCTTTTTAAAAATAAATTAAAATATCTAATGAACTTTCAAAATTAATCTTTAAAAGATAAGTTTAAATGCTCTTAGTTTCCGAGCGTAATAGAGGTTAATGAAAAAAAAAAGTATGGAATAGTTTTCAGGTTGAATAAGTTTAACTTCTCTACGATTTTGAATTAGCAGCTTTTGTAGAACGAATATCGCGGAGTACTGTATTCCAACTGCATATAAATCTAGATAGCGGAACCCTTCTAGACATGTGACATATTTTTGGAACCCTTCTTAATTTATATTAAAAAATCAACACAATATTATTATGGATTTAAATTTTAATTTTAGCTTTAGACTTTAAATTATGAGTATGGAAATAATTCTTTGTATAAAATTAGGAATTTTACACGAAACCCCAAACTTTTTTGGCAGAACCCCGATTGGGGACCCTGATCTAGACAATGTACATAGTACAATTCTGTCAGAGTAACAGTGAAATGAAGCAAATATCTGAATCAGAAAGGCTAGGGAGTAGTAATCAAATGGGAAATTAATTCGGATAAGCTCATCTACACTGCGGTCGTCTCCTAAGGCCAATTTATAATATTTTCGAGTGTAATTTTCTCATTGCTTAACTCGTGGCAGAAACGCACCGTTTCTCCTCTGTAAGATAATAAATCTGTGTACTGCTCATGTATTATCTGTTGTTGCATTTCTCATCGAAGGGCGTGTATCTAAGAGAGCGAGCACGCGTCGTCCATGTGGTTTGGGGTTGCACGAAAACGTTCTTGTAAATCTTCCCTTGTCGTTTCCGAATCGTTAAATCTCGGACCTTTGGTAGATCTTGGTCGAATAGAAGGGAAAAGTTTTCCCTCCAGCATTTTCCATCCACGTCTAGAAAAACTTTTATGGGAAGGGGGACCAAATTCCCTATATACATTTTTTTCCTATTAATTATTAGCTAATTATTTTGCCGGGCTCTTTCAACGACTAGCCTTAGCCAGGGACAAATGGAAGATCATTAATAAAGTATCTAAGGGTTCACGGCCCTCAAGATTTCCTTTTGAACAAGTGCATCAAGATTAATTCTTCTACCCTTACTGATTTTCTCTACACGTTGCTTTCACTTGATACATTGGGGACTACGCTTGAGGCCCATGAAGTTCATAATGATTATCCTTGCCCACCAAGTTTTTTTGTAACACCTACAACTCCAGAGGAAGTAAATGAGATCATTGTTGGCTTTAAGTCTAGTACGGCTATTAACCTCTTAGGATTCCGGGGCGGACGTAATCAAGGCTGTGGGAAATTTGATAGCTTCTCCATTGGCAATTATTTAAAATTTTTCCTTAATATCTGGTGTGTTCCCATCAGCCCTTAAGCTAGCTCGTGTCACCCCTATTTTCAAGAAAGGGGACCCAGCTCATTATGGTAATTATGGACTCAACATCATTACCGATATTCTCAAAATTTTTGGAGATTATTTTACAGGCGTCTCGAGCAGTAAGTATATTTCTTCGATGGGATATATTTGTAATTCTATGAGTACTTCGGTAATAGAAGTACCGAAACGGCATGCTATGAGCTCATCGAGTTCATTGTGGCCGAAATGTCGAACAACAAATTGGTAGCGACGCTCTTTGTAGACTATACAAAAGCGTTCGACACCGTGTCGGTTCCACAGCTTTTGACGAAGCTCAGAGCTCAGTTTCATATCTACGGACCATCAGTTTCATATCTACGGACCTATTGCGAGTTTCCTCCGTGATAGGAATATTTTATGTACTGTGCTGGCATCGTCACTAATAATCAGAAATCGGGGAGTTCCGCAAGGTTCCATGTTATCCCCTCTACTGTTTATTTTATTTATTAATGACCTCCCTGCAGCTTTTAGATCTATTAAAGTTATATTGTATGCCGACGACGTTGCCTTATTAATAACTATTGCTAACAAGGACTCAGATGTGCTCTTGGCTTCTTTAAATAATGCCTCTGCTGGGTTGTGTGATTGGAGTAAACAGTAATATTAACAAGACACAAGTTATGTTTTTCTACCAACGAAACAAAGTAAATGTTCCCAATGCACCTAACATCCGCTTCGATAATTATTTGATTGATACTACTGAGTCGTTTAGATTTTTGGGAATAGAGCTTTCACACGATCTATCATGGGACCTTCATATAAATGCTCTTATGTTAAAATTAAAAAGAAATATTGGTATGATCTCCAGGTTGCACTATTTACCTCCTCAGGTGATTATTTCGTTATACTATGCACTGATACACTCTAACTTATGTTACGGTGTCATATTCTGGGGGGTGGGGGGGGGGGCTACCTCAACCTATAACCTAATTAGAATCTTAAGCTGCAAAAGTGGTTCCTTCGAACACTTTTGAAGGTCCTCCGTAGAACTTTGGTTTCCAATAACTTTTTGGATTTAAAAATACTTACTATTTATCAGAATTATGTACTTTTATATATAAACCTTTAAACTCTCTTTTATATATGACTACCCCGATTACATTAACTCTTGTATTTGATAAACATAACTACCCCGCTAGACAAGTGCGAAACGTGTACCTCCCAAAGGCTAAGAACAAATATGGGAGTAATTGCGTTTCGTTCGCTGGGATTGTGGAATGGGCAAAGATACCTCCCGAAATTCGCGCTATAACTCCATACTCATCTTTTCGCAGAGAATTAAGACGTTTTGTTCTACGAAAAATTTCATTGTAATTTAAAAGCATTATTTCAGGCCTATTAATGGCTTTTAGTTGTCATTATTGATATGTTGATTTTTCTTAGATAACGGTGGGAAGATTTTAATCAATGTCGGCTGTTTTCTTTTAATTTTGGTACATCTAGATATTGATTCTTTTGATTTATTTTGTTTCTCTTGATCGATCGGGTTAATTTGATTGATTGATTGATTTTTTTCTTTGTTAACACTATGTTGGAATTCGACATGAATAGTTGGATAAATGATGGAACAAGGTCTATCATTATTCGCGGGAATTAGAAATTCCCCTGTGGAGGGATTGTATAACACATTCAAGCCATTTCCATTGTTTGCCTTGAATATGAATATTAAGTGTTTCTAAAGAACTTATTAATTGTAATTTTGTTAATAATTACAATGTTCCATTGTTGTTAAGAATCTTCTAATGACTGCCGTTTCTAATGAAGCACTTTCGTGTAAACATCTTAATAAATCTTATTGACTAATGCAGTGTGCGAACAAGCGTTTTATTTGTTAACAGATTAGAAAGTACATTCGAAACCAGATCGCAAATTCTTGTGAGCTTACTGATGACTTACCCCATTTAAAGATGGGACTTTGTTATCTCATAATACGCTGTGGAACATGTAAATGGACGTTAGATATTATCAAGTGGTATTTCTTTCTAATTATAAATGAATATAAAACTTCAGAAAAATATGTAATTGAAAAACTCGGCAGAAAAACCGCAACACTCGCAATGTAGCCTATTTAACCTGTAGGTAATTGCAGTTTTATACGTTCTTAACCTTTATACTGACTAGTGAGACATGCTCGAAGATCGTTGCTGATGAGCAATTTCGTTGAATGCGTCGCAGATCTAGTACACAGAGTGGAGAAAACCTTAGTTATCTCCCTAATAGCATGTTGATACTCCTCTTGCACGAGCAGTGTCGGATCCGGTCAGTGCGGGACCCTTCTAGAAGAGTGCGCCGGACCTTTCTGGTGGCGTGCATTTTTTGGAATGAGCATATTATCTTTCATATTATCTTTCAGAATCATGAGATTTAATAGATGTTTACAACTTCTGTCAAAAAGTACGGTGCCCGATTAGATTCAATCGTTCCAATCGGCTCATAACAAACTGATCCTGGTTTAACATACTTTAATTACCACTGGTTTTAAATGTTCTATAAATAGTAACCACTTAAAAACTATTTCAAAGAACATTTTATAGCATACAGAAAAGATATTTTATTAAATTAGCAAATAATTATGTAAATGAAACGTAATCATTTTCAAACGCATCCTTCACGATTGATAGTTCTTTACGTATTTCAGTTTTGCTTCATCCATCCATTTATGTATTATGGATAATTACTCTCACGCTGAATTAGCAGATATGGGCGTACTTTTGAGAATAGTAGAGCTGCTCAGCGTTTGTAACTGTCCAGCAAACATCGAGCGTTATCTTCGAGAGACGGGATCCTTCCTGCCTATTACCCATGCCGTTGGACTGTTCGAACACGTTTTGCTGAAAAACAGGTTCTTAATATTGCCATGGAGACTCCAGAAATGAGCACAAGTCAGATCGCTACGATACCAGGTTATTCCCAACCAACAGTATGGAGAATTCTACACGAGGCCAGCCTCTTTCCGTATCACATTCAGCGTGTACAGGGCCTTTCGGAAAAGGATTTCGAGCCAAGACGTACGTTTTGTCGATGGTTTCTGCTGCAGTCTGCTGCACCTAACATTGCCACTAATGTGCTGTTTACCGATGAGGCAAGTTTTATAAGGGATTCCGTACTGAACTTTCATAACTCATCAACGGGCAGAAGAAAACCCTCATGCAATCCGTCAATCTTGGCATCAACAACAGTTTTCAGACCACCCAATTGGACCCAACACCTGGACAGAAGCCCTGATAACGGAAACGTCATACATTGTTACATCATCATTAGCCGACCAAATTTAGAAATAGATTGGTAAAACTTATTATTGGTAGAAATAGGATTAACAATGGTCGACTAATGATGATCTAACAATGTATGGCTTTTCCGTTATCAGGCCTTATGTCTAGGTGGTGTTGTTGGACCCTACTTTTTACCACCTAGACTCAATGGCCTTTCCTACACACGCTTTTTGGAAGAACTCTGTCTATTGCTGGAAGACGTTCTTCTAGAATCTAGAAGTTCGTCGCCAAATAGTTTTTATGCATGATGTTGCACCAGCACATTTCAGTAGCACTGCCCGAAGATTTCTTAACGTAAATTATCCGAATCGGTGGATTGGCAGAATGGGACCAATTGCATGGCCTGCACGTTCCCCAGATATAAATCCAAGGCGGGGATGTCTCAAGGCGGGAGTGTATGCTACCCCGGTCACTAATGTTAACGTTCTACTAGATTGTATTGTGGAAGGATGTGAACTTATCCGAAATATTCTGGGATTTTTTGAAAATGTCCGACAATCACTGAGAAAACGTTGCGTGATTGCAGCTGAGGGGAGCCATTTCGAGCACTTAATCTAATGTAATACGTATTAAAGTTGTAATAATTTAAATAATTAAATATTGCAATTATATTTAGTAATTTTTTTTTTCATTTCTCGTCTTATGCATCCAACCATTTCCATTTCACTAAACAATACGTACAGTTTTTTTTTTATTTTGGATTTTAAAATTTTCTACAGTATAAATTTCAACTATTTGAAAACTATTTCAAAAAATGTGTTTTATAACATCAAGAAAAGCCTACTTATTAAATTAGAAATCGATTATCAAACTGAAACGCAATCATTTTCAAACATTACTTTGCGAATGCTTGGTCGGTACTATCGCATCTCAGACGACAAACCGGAAGTGACGTCACGAAACCTTAAAGCGCTATAACCACAGATTAAGAAATACAGAGCTGTATTTTTTAATCTGTGGCTATAACTTTTTAACGGAGCCTCGGATCGAAAAACGCGACTTTTTTGCTCAGAATTTCACCCTCTATCTACCTTTTCCTTCTGGCACGACCTTTTAGAATCACCCTGTATATATGGCTGAATAAACCTCTTCGTGGACAAATGGCGTGTCGTTTCTCTTGCCTTCTTCTGAGTAAGTATTCAGTGTGTTTAGGCTTTTAATAATAAACGTAGCCAGGGAAGTGGGGGTGGGGGTGGGGTCTAATTTTTTAAAACATAGACCTCAAATAAATGAAATAAATGGATAAGAAAACAACAGCAAAAATTTATTAGGACATTTTACAAATTTGATTTATTGTAACAACAAACTTTCAAACTTTATTTTTCTAGGATACATGGAAATAGTAATTACATTATCCATATCAAAACAGAAATCATAATGTATGTGCAGTAACGCTAATTCTGTTTATCTGTTTGATGACATGGTGGCTCTTAAATACGAGTGTAATCGCCTTAGAGCACTAAAAGATTTTTCACAGACATTTGATGTGACAGGGAGAGTACAGAGATACAAAAAAATCTTATAGTTAGGAAAATACTTTTCATCAATTTGTCAGTGGTCTGGACTTAAGTTTGAGGAACAACTTTGTTACCAATTCATTTTTCCACTTGAAAACCCATCTATCAATTTCACCCGGAACTAATTCTGGATTTTCAACTATATGTTCAAGGCTTAGTTTTAGTTTTAGCGTTTTAAAGAACGGTTGAAAGCCCCATGGTATGAAGGATGGCTTATCTATAGACTTGGGTATGAAGGTTTTTATACCCGAGGCTACCCCAGTCGACCGTCGAATATGAGATTGGGAACAAATTTTTTAACCGCTTTTGATTTTTATTCACTGGAACGCGTAAAAAAACTTTTATTTTGTTTTTATATCTAAAGAAATAATATGGACCTTATTATATATGGACCACTTGGATTTTTGGGGTGGTCGACAGACCTGTATGATCACTCCCTGGGTACGTGCCTGATTATCCATTATACAGGGTGTCCAAAAAGTCTGGTAATATGTCAGGTATCTCAAAGCTGCCAGGCAGGCGAGATCTGATGAGTGTGGTAATAGGGGGGTGGGGAATTCATTGCAGCACTCAGATTTGACCTTGACCCCCAGATTTAAGGTCATCCATCTCCTAACTCAAATCCAATGGCTGAGATTTCTAACACATTTGAATTGCAGTGAATCACACTGTTGGGGGGGGGGGGGGGGGAAGCACACTCTTTAGTGAATCTTTCTCGCCCATTTTCTCAAAATCTTTCAAGGGGAAGGGTGAGATTAACAATTGTTTTTAGACTAATGTGGTGTTGCTCTACAGGGTAGCAATTAGAGCTTTTTCTATATCTTTAATAGCTTTCGAGTTAGGAAAGGGATGACCTTAAATTTAGGGGTTAAGGTCAAATTTGAGTGCGGCAATGAATTCCCCACCCCCCTATTACCTATAAACCACACATCAGATCTCGCCTACATGGCAGCTTTAAGATATCTGCCATGTTACCAGACTTTTTTTGGATACCCTGTATATGAAATGTATGGCTCTTTCTTCGTTCATTACGGATATCGCATCCAAATTTCTGTGCGACCAGTTGTTCCCGAGCTATCGTCCCAAAACCAAATTTCTGAAATATGCTATATCTCGAAAACGGGGAGTCATAGCAAAATGCAACCAAAACTTTAATAGTACACATAAAATCAACCAAGGTCAATAGTATTCCGACGGGTACGATCGTAAAATCATACCTATCGTTAATCGATATTCTGTATCGCAATATACGACAGCCAATGGAATATTGACTTCATATCAGCGTAAGTAGTTGATACTGGTGTCCGGTCCAAAAATAAAAGTTTGTAGAACACCCCTTATCGGCATTAATTAATTTCCGCATTTTGTTTATTTTTGAGAGCAACTGGAATTCAACTCATTCTATCGGCGAAATCTTTCTGAATTTTCACGATATTTGCTTGGGCTTTTTATAAGAGTAGCTCTATACTTTTGGCTAATAAATTACGCAAAAGACATTCTGGCAATGCTTGCGCATGCGCAGTTAAACATTATTTAGTAAAAGTGCTCATATATCATCAAATATTTAATATTTTTATATTCTGGTTGTAGGGTGTTGTCTCTACTGTAGTCTGTCAAGTTTCCTGAAAATGGCCTTGCTTTGGGTTGAAAACCCTGCATGTTATAAACAAAAAAACTTAAGAAAAAAATTCGATATTTTTAAAGAAACCTTTATATCTCCATGAAATATACTTGGTATTCTCATACAAATGAACACAAATAAGTAAAAGAAGCCTCATAATTATATGCTACAGCTACAACGCATTTCAAGCATTATTTTTTTATAGGGTGATCCCAAACATTATTTTTTTTGTTCAATTTGTTGCTGGTCCCCTATTTGTCTTCGGGACAAAACCTTCGCTGAAGTATATGTATGAGGTGTAACATGCTCTTTACACCCCTGAAGTTTCCGGATAATTCGTCAAGTATTTGTCTAGATATTCGACAAAACGTGTAAAAACAAAGGTGTTCATATTATATTGTCCAACCTCTGTATATTAGGTCTCTGTGCAATATAGTTTCGGAGGAGGAGCATATGTGAAGGGGGGAATCAATGATTTCTTTCTCGTTAAATCAATAGAGCAAGGGAGGGAAGAAGGGTTCTCGTGTGTAAAGATAGGAGAGTAAACGCCAGGTTTAACAAAAGACCCAATTCGTCTGTGGTGTAGTTGG
This sequence comes from Rhysida immarginata, assembly GCA_023313115.1. Lineage (NCBI taxonomy): Eukaryota > Metazoa > Arthropoda > Chilopoda > Scolopendromorpha > Scolopendridae > Rhysida > Rhysida immarginata. Next base: position 1,102,791 of record JAHWFO010009480.1, on the reverse strand, counting down.
AGACTCCACCCTCCCCTTTACTTTCCGCCGTTCTACCCCTCTCTCTCTTTCTCCTTAACCACCCACCCTCTTCAATTTCCAACGCTGATCGATAATAGGTTGTGACCAATTCAGGAGATCGTGAGAGTGGAGCACCTGACGTACAATTACGTGTTTGAAGGGCATTTTTCACCCACTTCCCCACCCGTGTTTCTTCCCCCTTCCCCCACTCCCTATACCTTTCTCCATTTTTTACTGAACAACTTTTTCCTTTGCCCGTTGGGAAGGTGAACGAGATTTCGAAAGCGCCTTAATAAAGAAACATAATAATGCTAAAAAAGGTTAGCGGTGTCCTTAATGGTTTTTGGATTTTGGTTTTCCACTATCGCAATTTCGTGTTTTTAAAGAGACTTTGGAGTGAATTGAGGAAAATGGACAGTCGAAGCATCTGGGCTTTTTTTTTTCTTTTGGAGATATTGAATCAGATTTATTGGAAATTGCAAAAACTCTACAAACTGTCTGTTTACTGAAACTTAATCCACTAATTTGTAGTTATTACAATTGATTCGTTAAAGTTTAAAAGGGTTTTTTAAGGGATTATTGCGTTATTTATCTGCATTAGACTTAAGTTGCTTCTTTGGGTAAACTTTTGCATTATTTGTTTAGAGAAATGTATCTATTTTTGTTTATTTACGTAATTTATAAGTATTTATTTAGTTGCTTGTAAAATTGGACGTATACAGTTTCCAAATTATCAATTTTTTTTCTTCCCAATATTCAGGGAGTGAATCAATTGAACCGAGACTATATCATGTGAACATGAATCACTACAAATTTTCATTTGCCCCTGGCAATATCTCAATAAAACTTTGCATCTCAAATGGCAGTCTCCACTGATGAAAGTGATACTGGATTAATATCCAGATACCATATTATCAAAAGTATCCGGACACCTTTACCATGGGATTAACCGGACCCTCTAGGTAGGGGCAAGTCAAATACATATGTAAGAAAATTACGTATGATAAATGTGCAATGCACCAAGCACCAAATGCTACAAAGACTTCTGCAGATAAAGCAGTTTCCCCGTTTACATCTTATTTCTATCAATAATCAAGTATTTGTATGTAGGTTTACTTTATTTAGGGCTACGCCCATATTACCTTTGTACTCTGCTTCTCTTTCAAAGAAGTAAGAAATTTATATGGCCAGTGAGTCTACCATTTGTTGCGTTAACTACCTCCGTTCTCTCAGAAAGGGTATCCACCAATTTTTTGAAACCTTGCGGTTGGAAATGCACGTCATCCTTCTAGAAGAGCACGGCTCAGTTCTTCATCTATGCGGGGCGGTATGGCCTAGTTTTCAGCCGATGTTCCCGTTCGCATCATCAAAATAGCTGTTCACAGTCTGCACTTTATGGACGGTCGTAACAATAATGAGCTCCATCACACTTATCACAATGTGGGCAGCATGAAACTTCTAAAATATGGAGATAGATTTTCGTTTTCATAGTCTTTTTCTCGGGAACCAGGGATCTGAACGGTGAGAAACAGCCCCAAACCATTGTGTCCCGATCACTAAATTTTTGTCGCTTTTACACCACTAGAAACGACATTTAGCATTGGTTGCATTAATGTTTGCTTTATATGCGGCTGCTCGGCCATGAAAATAAAAAAAATTCAGAGTTCTCGACGAATTGGCATGGTGCTGACGTTGCATCTGCAGGCATCTTAGAATTCCTTAGGAATGCTTTTTTTTGGTAATTCCATACTATTCTGTTACACCTTAAGATCTCTGCGGTTCTTGTCTGTCAGTTGGCATGGTCTTCCAGACTTCATAATGACATTATTTACGATGGAACGGAGTACGTCTAATATTCCAGGAATTTCACGAATAGATTTGCCACAGTCGTTACCCCCCAATCACTTCACGACGTTCAAAGTCATTTAACTCACGTTTTCTTTCCATGTTGCCGTTTCGGCTTTGCAGTGACGTCTGTTGACTTGCCTGCCTCCTTTTATACCTGCTTGAGCTTGCGCTGTGACGTCCAAGGAAGAATTAATGACATTTTCGGCATCTTCAATTCTGAGAGACTCGTTCCTTATCGCCCAGACTAGACTACACTTTACACATCCTGCATTTCAAAAATCATTTCAGCTATTTGAACTACTTGGTTTTCTTTTAAGAAATTAAGAAAAAAAGCCCAGCTGAGAATGTGTGTTACTGCATTGCAAGAACGATACTAAAAACGTACAATACACTAAATAGGTTAATTAAAAAATCGGTTAATTTATCATCACTTAATTATATCTATCGTAATTTCATATTAACCATATGCCATTTCTGGTCCATCTAATGCCACTTCCTGTCTGTCTAATGGCACTTCGGGTCTATTTAATTTTAGTTTAACACTTTAAAATGTAGTGGGTGTAGATTGTAGCCAACAATATAATCGAGGGCAATAAAAGGAAGAGGAGGTGGACTCGGAGGTTCAAATTTTCCAATCGGGTGATTTATCCATCATCGAACTGTTAAAATGAATCCGTCGATAACGACGTGTTGTTACTGGATTTGCAAAGTTGATCGGTACGTTGCCAATTTTTTTCAAATTTATTGATTTTGACTTCAGATTCGAATAGAGCATCAAAAAGCAAGTAAAAGTTATAATAGGCACACATTTCGGGAACACGGCCAAAATGGCGGCCAGAATTTGGTCAAAATTTTAAGTATATGATATTAATACGTCTTGACCACTGAAACAACATTTCACACTGGTCCATCTAATTACCTATTCCGATCAATGAAATATTTCCGCTATATTTTGCATCAGAAGGCACGGAAATGTCACTTCATTGAACCGAAACGCATTAGATGGACAAATGTGAAATAACATTTGATTGGCCAACGTATACAGGATGTTTCTGAATGGTCTGTACAGGCTTCCAGGATTTGTTCCAAGGATCAAAACAAGTAGAAAATGTATTATGAACATGGAGTCGAAAACTCTTCTTTCTAGAGTTATAACGGTTTGAAGATGTCCTGTATAGAAGATGTTCAAAAGAACCGGTGGCCATTTTGAGTCTTTGCTATAGCATTTGCCTTTGCAACTCCTATGCGCTTTAACGTTGATTTCATCTATTGGATATCCTGAAAGTTTGTAAAGACCATTCAGAAACTTTCGGTATAATATAATATCACAGAATTAAGATTTTGACCAAACTTTGACCGACATTTTCCCCATGTTCCCGAATAGACAGGGCATGTGTCCTATTACAACTTTTACTTTTTGATGTTCTGTCCGAATCTGAAGTCAAAATAAAAAAATCGAAAAAAAATTGGTAATAGAACGACCGATTTCTAAATCCAGTAACGATGTTTTTAATATCGTTGAACATCCTGACATATGGGTCGATACGCTGTATCAAATTTTCCTTATTCTGCATTACTTTTAGGAGATATGGTTGCTCTGACTTACTTTTCACTGAATTTACTACTGTGTATATTGCTCTTTATTAATTGCTGGAATAGCTGTTAGAATTTTCTATATAATCATTGTTTTGTGCCCGAATTGTTTTGTGGGGGTGGATTAAGCAACTTTTTAAATAATTTAATAATTAACAAAACACTTTCAGAAGAAATACATAATGCGTTCTAAATCCAGTAGAAAACTTAGTGGATTCTCTTATGTGTATTGAAAGATTTAATTCCCCCTGACTATGATAAGTGTTTGTAAAAAATATACTTTAAAATTCAATTCAGTTTTCTAAATTATATGATCAATACGACTGAATACATTGAAAAGACCTTAAACCAGAATATCAAATTTCATTTAAAAAAAAAAAAAAAAAAAAAAAAATTAATGAAGTAGTTTAGTCTTCTAAAAATTAAAAAAAAAAT
>JAHWFO010009480.1:1075186-1090222 GCA_023313115.1 Rhysida immarginata | reverse complement strand
TCTCTCTCTCTCTCTCTCTCTCTCTCTCTCTCTCTCTCTCTCTCTCTAAGACGGACCCTGCGTCGCAGGACGCAAAAATGCGAATATAAAGAGAGACATTATGAAAGAGCTTCTTTAAAAATTCAAATCGGATGTTGTGATGGGATCTTCTTAGACTTCCTTTATTCCGTTCCTCTGGAAGCATTCGAGCGATTTTGTTTGTATTTCCTGGAACTATTACAAGCTGTTCTTCTGTAATTTTATATTCACAAACTGTTTCAATTGTGAAATTCAATTTATAGGGTAGGGCAAAAAAACCTCACGGATTTTAAATGGTATATGCTATTCAAATTTTTTTTACATAATCTAGCAGTGAATGGAAAACAATTTGTTTTAACTTAGATTTGAAAATGATATCGTCTAGATCAGGGCTGTACAAGATTTCTGTCCGCGGGGACCGCCCGTGCACGCGGGTAATCTCCCTCCCCCCCTATTGCACATTATTTTGATCAGTTCCTAAAAGTCGAGTTGCTAATTATCATTTCCTTCGTTTTATTAATGTGACAATTTTCTCGATGTCAGGTAGAATTGTCCTCTGCATAGGAAAAACTATACCCACTCCCCTTCTGAGTTTTGGACTATCTCCTCGGCTTTGGCCGTGAGCTTTGTCCGCGAGCTTTTTATGTTGTACGCGGGCGACGGGCACAATTTGGACAGCCCTGGTCTAGATAGTGGCGCTATATATTTGCGCTCGGTTTCTGGAGTTTTACATCTGTATTGTGGGCATTCCATGTCTTTAGTTCATCAACAGTTTCAATTTGATGTCTGTAGATCTCAAATTTCAGATAAATACAGGAAAAAAGTCACATGAGGCCAATTATAAATTAAATAATTTGCAGTTTGCCCCAGTGATCAACCATTATTTTGTACGGATGGAACTTAAGGTTGTTGTGTAAAATTGTCCTAACAGTTCGATCAGACAATCCAAAAGCAAAAACATGTTTACGAGCTTGAATGTTTGAGAGATTCTAAAATGGACTTTTGCAATTTGAAAATTTTCTGACATCCGAGCGCTTAGGGGTCTTCCAGATTGTTTTCTTTTATTAACGCCGAACCTAGGACGCCAATTTTTTCGAATTTTATGATATTGACTTCAGATTCGGATAGAGTATTGAAAAATAAGAAAAAATCATAAGAGGCACATACGTCATATCTATTCGGGAACATGGTCAAAATGAGCATTTCAGAAACGGGGACTCTCCTGAACTTTTCACGTACCATAGTCTCAAGGGTTTATCAAGAGTGGGTCAAGGAGCAAAAACACATGTGGCCATCGCGACTTCTGTGGACGGAAAACCCTTGTTGATGAAAGAGGTCAGAGGAGAATGCGCAAAACAGAAAGGCAACAATCTCACAAATTACTGCTCATTACAACTCAGGTAGCCAGAAAACCTTATCAGAACGGACAACTGGTCACACCTTGGCTCGAATGGGATACCAAAAACGAAGATCAACTCTGGTACCAATGCTCTCAGAGAAGAACAAGAAAGTGCGCCTCCTGTGGGCACAGCAGCACAAATATTGGACCATTGAGGATTGCGAAAAGGTTGCCTGGTCAGACGTGTCTAGGTTCCTGCTGCATCATGTTGATGAAAGGCTTAGAATATGGCGAAAACATGAAGTCCTGGACCCCTCAGGTATGGTGGTGGAGGCGGAGTAATTGTTTCTTGGCATGAATTGAGTCCTCTAATATCTGTAGACGGTCGTTTGAATGCCAAAGCATACATAAACTTTGTTGCAGAATAAGTTCAATGCTCTTTCATAGATTATCCGCACGCAGATGAGTTCCTTCCAGCAGGATAATGCACCGGCACACAGGGTCAGAATCATTATGAATTGGTACCAGGAATCACAGTGAGTTCTCCTTGATGCAGTGGTCGGCTCAGTCCCCAGATCTCAACCCCATTTTACATCTTTGGTATGTGCTGGAAAGGACCGTTCGCTCCTTGCCTACGCCTCCGGGAATTGCGTGAAATTCTCATGTCTGCATGGTCAAGATTCCTGTTGAACGTTTTCAGCATCTCGTTTAATCCATGCCCAATCGAATACAGGCGGTTTTGGGGGATAATGGAGATTGAACACGCTATTATTCTTTATTATTGCAACTATTAATTATAACCGATACAAAAGAGACATGAAAACTCTATGAAACCTCTACAGCCCTTCCATGTAGTCCCAACATTGTGTTGAACTCGTTGCAGCGATGTGGAATCCGTATGGAATTTGTAACAGTGCATGTTCTCTGGATGGTGCGAATAGGGCGGTCTTTTGCCTGCAGAATTTCGGGAACAGCTCGGAAGCTGACGCCACGAATCGCAATCACCTTCACATTGTTGGGGTTCTAACGCACTTTGACTTTCGTGGGCACTCGTAATGACGCCATTCGTTCGATTGGCGTTTGAGTTTGGACTCGTACGATCGGGCCCAAATCTCATTCACCGTTATGATCAGGCGTAGGAAAACTTCCACTTTGCGCTCATAGCGTTCCAAATGGGTTTGCGCAGCATCGTATCGTTGCCATTTCCGTAATTCTGTTGAATGGCGCGGAACCCATCGCGATGCAGTTTTTTCATGCATTTACTGTGAGGTAGGTTGGGTAACACCTTAACGCGTGTATAAGCGTGAAGTAACTGTTTGAAAAAAGTATTTGCCCTTGGATATCATATGTTATGTTGTTTATAAAACATAACACCTGATAAATATATAAATAATTAAATTATTTGTGTGATAAATAAAGCATTAGATCATGAAGACGGTGAGCTCAAGCTGTGATCTCGAAGGACAGTTCTTCATCCGGTCGTGAAGTTGAAGATGTTTTTATAAAATCACATGAAGAAAAGGAAACTTCTAATATCGATAGCCCTCAAAAAAATTAAATGCTTTCGGTATTCGATGTATAAGAGTTTAACAAAACTCTTTTGGATGTCATGTTTTCAGCATGAGGGCATCACGTTTCTTCGTGAATCGGCATGCTGAGAGAATGACTTTAAAAAAACCTACAAACAATTCTGATTCAAGGATTTTTGGAGGCACATGTGATCTGTCTAACAAATAAGATAAGATTTGGGAATGTAAGGCAGCATTTTATGCAAATTGCCGTGAAATGTGCACGAATTAAGAGTTAAGACATCTATAGATAAGAGCAAACTTTTTTTTTCCGTTGCCATTTCATTGCAGTGGTAATTTACGAGTTAATGTAAGATAATGTCATTTTATTTTCGTCGGTCTGGTCTTCTAAGTATAAGGTTCTTGTATAAAAAATGTAAAACTGAGCAAAATTTTGATTTCGTATCATTTAAAAAATTTTACTTTTAAAATACAAAGAGTGAGGCATTTTAATGATTTTCGGGCATTTTAATGCGTTTCAGAGGCAATCTACATGAAAATCGACCCTTTTTCTTTAAAAACTGCTTATTTAACTCTTGTATGAAATGCTTGTTGTTTCTTTGCTTTCTAAGAAGGATGTTATTGCTATATATAATACTTTTTTGTTTGGAAGAATAGGTTGGAAAGATTTTAAAACGAGCTAACTGTATACCACTTAACGCCATTATCAAGAGAGTTATGGAGGACCCGCCGGTGATGGTACCTGTCTACCTGATCCTCATAGGAAACTAATGGCACCAGTGCTCTCCTTCGCATTGCTACATTGCAACAGTCGATCCGTTTTAACTTTAATTTTTCTTCTGTTATTATCCCTTGCTCGTCATGTCCTCCTCCACTTCCTTCAGGCCCCGTTTTTTAATGTTTTTTCTTCCTTTTCACTGCATTTAGTGGCTTCCCTTCCTTCCCCATTTCACGTCTCTTGCAATAACAAGGATTCTTCCGAAGTAGACATTGATGGTGAGCGTTCCGTTGTTAATGTCATTGCTAATGTTTTGGAAGAAAAAGACAACATTTTCTTCCTATCTACTTTTTGTTGCTTTTTTTCCCCCTCTTGATTTTCCACCAACTTCAACTCGGAACAAACTGAGAATTATCCATCGATGTCTTGAAAAGGAAGAAGTAATGGAGCCACTTTCATTACAGTTTTGAGTTATATGGTGATACGATAATTGTGTAATATTTAGTTATTTTAATAAGATGTTTGCTGTCCTTGAAAGAGAACATGAAAGATTCGGAAATCTCGTAAAATTTTCTACAAAAAAATTAATATTCAGTGATTTACTATGCGAAATATAATGAATGCTTTTTTTTGCGAGATATCTGCCGAATTCCTCGTGCCAGTTTCATTACTCCATCGAATGTTTTTAGGCCCTTGTTTGCTGAAGCCACTGTGGTAGGAGCTACTACCTTGACATACTGCTTCTATCTTTCAATAGGATGGTTCTCATCCTTTCTGAGTCACTTGTTTGTTTGTCATATTCCAAACGTTAAAAGCATTTTGTATTGCGTGCTTAAATTGAACAAGAAAATAGAAAATTCCATCACATGAAGTGATTCGATATCTTAACCTTTTAACGCCGGAAATAATTTTTATTAAAGTCATTTTAAAGCCTATAGAGTTAAATAAATGAAAAAATATACTGTAATTGGAAAGTTAATTCTAAAAAGGTTGCTACTTTCTGAACGACCCTCGTCCAAAACGATCGTAATCGAGGAACCATAGAACTGAAAACACTTATTTAGATTGTAGGAATTTACACGTTTCTATCCAACAGAGTTTTCCAGGCCGAAGTTGATGAAAAGTTGGCGAAGTTTTGCAGGATCTTTTACCTTGTATGCATTTTATGGAAGCTGTTTATAAGACTTTTACTGTTCTATTATTTTATGCCAGACTTTCATACTCCTTCTAAATTGTAAGCTCTACTTATACGGAGATGCTGCTGTTACCTTGACATGGACTATCGCCCGTTAAATCAAATCCCGTACTTTTTTATCAACTTCTGTGAACCTCGTGTGCACATTTCTCCTCTTTATTTTTGCATGGCAAAGCATCGACGGGCGATCAATCAAAAACGGAAAGGATCGCAGGTAAACTCCTCCCGATCTGTTAATGGAATCGCCCTTTAGTCAGGTGACAAACAATTGAGCTCGGCTAGGTAGATTACGACAGCGAAGATGAGGAAAATAAAAAGGAGAGTGCGCCTTCCCATGAAGGAAGAACCAAGTTCCAAGATCGCCGGAATCGTTTGGAAGGAGTTTCCGCTTTCCAGTCCCGGAAAAGGATTATTTTAGAAGCCCGGATCGAATTGTTCAGTAGTGAGAAACTGAGTGCGCCGAAAGATTTATCACGGCCACATTTAAGAAAAATTAACTAATGTAGTAAATTTATTGTGTTCTTTATTCATTCATGAAATCACACGATGACTGAGCTTCTTAGTATTTGCTCATCCACTATTAAGATTTAGCCTAACTGCCTTACTCACAAACGTTTGCATCGGTTTCGTGAATTTCTTGTAGCTATTCTTTGAGCGTTGTGATGATATAGTTTGGTTATGTAAGAGAAGTGTATCTCTAAATTTTATTTAACTTGTTCGCCATCTCAAAATTCAAAAATTGTGGCCCGTTTTTCTTTGCGGAATAAACTTTGACAGGCTCGTGCCGCAGCCACAAACCGACAGCGTTGATTTCATTTTTGAAACGGGATGATCCTCCGCCACATTTCCGTGAGTTCTTCAACATCATTCTACCAAACCCGCTGTGATTTTTCAAACTGCTGCAATCATTTGTAAACACTCTGTAGAAAAAACGACTCTGGCAAGATCTGTAGGTAAAACCATTATATCCATTTGATCATATCCTTTAATTCAGTAGGAAACCTTATTCAAAGGAAGGAAGCAATTAGAAGTTATTTGTGGAAACAGAATTTTTGTCAGAAAACGATGATATGTGGATTCTTCATTATGAGTTTCAATTACCTATTTGTTATATGTAGATGACGTTCCAGAGGAATTTCATTATTATTATTTAAAATGCAGCTTAAATTCCTCCTTCTGTCAGCTTCATTTCACGCGACAATCCATCATTTGCCTAATTACAAAGATGGCATCTATGGTTGATCTCCGAAATTGATTTTCATGGATTTAGGATTCTAGCCTTAATTGCTTCTCGACTATCTTCTCCCTTAGCTTCTTCATTGCATGAATTAATTTAATTTCATAACTTGAATAATTATTAGGAATCATTAATTAAAAACTATTCAGTAGATGTTCATATCCGATTTTCGTACTATAATGTTTATACACTATGAAAGAATACTCGAAAGGTAAAAAATATCTTTAAAAGTAGATCAACATTTAGAGTGCTAAATGAAGAATCGCTCATTTCAACTTCGGCAATGAAAGTCAGTTTTTGACCAGAAAGTAATCATAACCGAAAAGTAATCATTGATATTTAGTGGTATTACTAAGACTTAGTCGTTCTGCTTGACGTGTGGTCTAGGACCTACTAGTAACTGATGGCAAAGAGTTCGACCGTAAAATCCTGAGATCTCTTTAAGACCCTACCTATTTGTCATTACCCATTGAAGGAATTCATACTTATTTGTTGGCAGCACCAATCGTTGTTGTAGTTGCTCAACATTCTCTTGTAGCTGTGTTTACACTCTACGGATGATTATATTCTACAGAAGAAAGTTTAATAATAAAAAAACTCGCTGTTGAGAATCAAAATTAAAAAAAGTGAAGATATGAAAAAAAAAGGTATTGATATGAAAAAAATAAAAATTCCTTGAATTTTTTTTTTCAATTTCCCGTCAGTGCCGGCAAAAAATTCCATTGCCACACTTTTATTAAAAAAAAAAAAAAAGAATCCTAATATTTTTTTCCTCTTGAAATTTAATAGGATATTAAATTAAGAAGCTTCAGTTTGGTGTGCCAGGAAGCAGCGAAATCGTTTGAGGTTAAGATTGAAAGCGTTCGTTGAATTCGTCATGAAATGATCTGATTATTAAAATTGCGTGAACTAGGAAATTTCAAAACATTTTGTCCAGAAAGCGTTGCCATTGTTTTCGCTTCATCTTAATACGAATGCATTTCGTCTTTCTAAAAAAACTCTATTGAAACGCATAGACCTCTCTCGCGGCTGCCAGTTTTTTGCCTGGCGAGGTTCACGCTCCAGATGAGAAACTGTATAGGTAGTATGGAGGAGGGGCTGCAAGAAATTCCCTTCGCATTATAATTGGCAGATGGAGGTGGAGTCAGCAGATTTTCACGTTATTTTCATTTCCCAGGTGATCCATTTCCATTCTCCTTCCCCACTGCAACGTTTACTCTTCAAAACCACTCTACGCGATTAAAGGCGCTCTTTCCGCGCAAGAGATTCACTCTTAGTCCCCCTCCCCGTTCTCGGTCGCTCCCACCTCACCTCCATCGATCAGCAAATTTTACATTTGAATATCAATGCGAGTAGCTTTCTTTTTTTTTTTAAATAACTTTATTCTTTTATATGTCGAAAAAATATGAAATAACTTTTAAATCAGTGTATCTGCGAGCCTTACTTATAACTTATTACTACCCTTTGTCGTCTCTCTGAGCAATTTTGAGAGCTAGTTGATTGATATCAGGAAGGGCCTTCCCCTGCTGCTTTGAAAAAGATATCCCATATATAGCACGTATGCTTATTCTGTTTTTCCAGTCTTAGAAAAACTATACCTTTGACATCAAGTATATCAGAATTACTCAACAAACTTCGCAGGATTTTCCTTTGTAAAATGCGTTATGATTTATGCGCTATTCATAAAATCAATACTATTGCTCATCAGCGTCAAAATATCAAAGGTTCTATGAGTGCTGGAGAAGAAACTAATGGATTGTATTGTGTAGGTTGGTTACAAAAACACTTTGTATTTTTCTTTAATAGAAACCAACACCCTACCGGTAACATTGATGCATCCAGTATAGCCATGAGCAGATGCTGCCATGACATTGACGCCACAAAAGGTGTCAAAAATCTTCTAGTCAATAAACCAAATCGACTCCACATCAAAACAATTTTTCGATTCGACAGAGATGTAGGCATGCTGAGACCAGACTTCCCATAAATGTCTATATAATTCAGATCTATACAGTTCAGGTCTGTGGATTCTACTCTATGACTGTAGGCCTCGTGACATAGCACATTGCTCCGTTGATAGATGCCATCTCCAGAGGGTTAAAGCGTTGTCATATATGGTGGCAATAACGTTCTCCACACCATAGTACTATCACCATTTCCATGGCTATCGCATATAAAAACCGGTTCATAGCCACTTACATTTTCAAAATTTTGACTGTTCATCTTCATGATGCAACAGAAATCTTGATTCATGTAATACATTATCATTCACCATAGCGGTATTCCTTGGACCATAAAAGGCGCGTTTCTTTTTTTCTCGCAAAGATCTGTGGTACTGGAGATGACCATCTGTTATCTTAGTTCCGTCTGAGGCTATATATTCTGATAAACTTCCCTAGGCGTCATAGTTAAAAGCTACTGTTATGTTTTAGTGTGACCTTTCGGTTGGCTGTTATGATTCTGAAAATTCTTCTCTGACTCCTGTCAACAACAAGCCATTTTCGCCCACTATGTAGTTTCAGGCTGCATGTATTCCTTGTTTTGCACCTTACATTATGAAGCTAGACACTGTTGTAACTCGTAGACGGGTGGCCGTTTGGGAAATGTTTATCCCTTGTTAGAAGCCATTCAAATCACTCCGACCGTTTGGCTGTGTTACCACTGCAGAAACTGAAACTTAAGATAGCATTCCACTACATACAAGGTGTTTCAAAAATAATGGGCCAACAGGGAATACATGCAGCTTGAAATTACCACAAGTCGAGTTTCCATGTCAAGCACCAGAGACGATTACAGCAGAGATTTTAAATGGCCCCCCCTTACAGTTACAAGTAGTTCATATCTGCTAGCTTCTGATTTGAGTACATGCCCAACAATACAACATCAGTTACTGACTGCAACTACCAGCGGGATGAAAGAAAAGTTCCGGTGAATATCATTGTTTTAAAGGCCATAACTCCCAAACGTCCGTACCCATGTTGTAATAAACGTTTTTTGTTGGTTACATGGGGGAAATTCATTCCTGAAGTAATGCCTACTATTTTTGAAACTCCCTGTATGTACATGTACTCCATTCGCATGGAACGAAGCACTGTTTGAGTGAGGTGTTCCTATTAAATAGTATTTAGGGAACAGATAACAAAGATAATTCGAAGATGATTGGAACTGTTTTCTTTTTAGAGCAGATAAATTAATTTAGATAGACATTTTCACTTCTTGATATTTTTAAGCATGATCGCTTCCTTCGATCTTGCAGATAGCGCGATATCCAGAAATCTTTCTTTTAAAAGAATAAGTTATGGAAAGGAAATGAACAGTTAAGTTACTTGAATTCTATTTTATCAAAGTAATGGTGCGTGATTTCTTAGCTTGTCTTTTTCATCTGCTTCCTCATAGCAATTAGCAGGCGAACATGGGATCAGTGTTGAATGTACTTTCTAAGTAGAAATTTTTTAGATTTTTTTATTTGAAAATTTTGAAAATCACTTAATATTTGTTTATTACGAAAATATAGTTCGAGATACACTGTGAGGCTAGCTTATTAGGCACACGATTTAGTATAGTGCTGAACCCTCTGGAGTTCATATATTACTGCTAGAATTTGTCAGGACATGGATTTCACAAGCTTTCGGAAACAATCTTAAAGGATTTTATCCCATTTCTCGATGATGGTAACATGCAACTCCACAGAATGGAGGATAGTGATTTCGAGCGTGGATAGCCCTTTCGACTTCATTCCACTGATTCTCGATCGGATTTAGAGCTAGAGATTGCTATGGCCATGGAAGTCGTTGTCATGCTCATTGAACCGGACAAGAAGACTAAATTAGTTTTAATCGGACACTAATAGCATGGTGCTTTATCCTGTTGCATATATCCTTGTTCTTGCAGGGAAGACGGTGAGCACGAACTCAATAGCTAGGTTCAGTGTTTGTTCCATGGGATCACTATACCCACTGGGTTAGCATGAAAACATTCCCCACATTAGCCTTTCCCAAGTTTTTCCTATGACGGAACACTTCACAAATCCTGTGATTTTAACGGAACACCTTGATTATTTTATATATTTTCCTAATGTAATTATAAAAAGATTGTTTCAGAATTTTTCACTGAATACTTATTGACTTTCCACGGAACATAGTTTGGAAGCTGCCCCAAGACTAGATCGATCCTCCGCCTACCTGAAAGGTTGTCACTGTACACGAAGGGGCCATCGTTTCGTGATCTTAACGCTATACCCTGTCTCTGCCGTCAACATGTTTCAGTAGGAATCGAGATTCTTCGGAACATGCAATGTTCTTCCAATGGTCTCAGATAAGATAGCGACATTCTTAGGCCTACTGGAAGCGATCTTTCCTGTTTTTGACCGAAAGGAGTGGTACTCGTAGGGCCGTCGTCTGAACACCTAATGTCTAGCGAGTTGTTTATAGATTACATATTCAAATGTAACGATCAGGCTTCAACTGATTACAATATTCAAATGCAGCGATCAGGCTTCTCTATCACATTTTTTTGAGAGATGGCCTAATAAATTGTCCACTCAGTATGTTTTACTGAACATGACTTTACAAATTCGATGGACGGAATTACATAAGTACTCGTATTTATTCAAAACTGCAAAAAGTTGTTAATTACAGAATCCTCAAAAAGGTAATAGTGGATTTTGATTATGCACCAAATAAGCTAAGTAATTATGTCCAAAGCAGGTACATGTGAAGTTATCTAAATGTGATTTATTTTGAGCAGTATTATTTTTTAATCGATAGAATTTGAATAATTAAAAAATAGCTTTTCTCTAAGGGGATTCTTAAAGCCAAATCTATTTCATTGGTTTGCGTTCTGGGGAGTTGAACATCTTTAAAAAGCTCATACCAACTTTCTTGACGATAATTACCTCCGTTAACACTAGTAACTTGATGCACACATGTTACTTCTAAAAAAGTAAACTTAGGAGTATTGATGGCATAATCTCACCATTAATAAAAAGTATTATATTAAAAATTAACGCCTTTTTACCTATCAAAGGAAGCATTAACGTTTCGATCATTTTCACTTTTCCATTTCCTTCACTCGGCTCCAGGTAGCAAAGAAGAGCATCCACGCCGTCAATCACTCATCGTCCACAAGAAACGTTTTCAAATGGGAATTTCCTGTTCGTGATTACGTTTTCATATTGGGCGTCGTTAATTATTTAAAAGAAAGAAAAAAAGGGGGGTTAGTGGTAGAGAGGAATGGACGAACGGTAATGGAGGAAGATGAGGATTATAAGGGGTAGAGCAAAGCAAGTGAATGAAATGGACAGACAGACAGACACAGAGAAGAGAGAGAGAGAGCGAGCAGAGATGGGTGGGTAGCTTGTGAAAGGGAAAGAGAATAAGAGTGGGTGAAATAGCAGAATCTGATTGGAAGGAGGAGGGAGGGAGGAGGGGATTTAGAGATCTCCATCTAAAGCTAAGGGTCAAGAAGTTCGTCCTGCTCTTATTTCCCAACTGAGTTGAGTGTCGGGTTGTGGCGCTGACAGAAGCTGACCCCCCTATGGTCTCGCTGTGTGAGAGAAAATGCCCGTCATTAGAAGAGGAGCAAAACCCTTCCTTTCATGTCATCCCCATCTCGCCCCCACCGGTGTGATCGATGGTAAAAACCCTCGACTGTCAAGGAAAGTGACAGACACCGGTGGCGCTGGTTGTCTTATGTCAAGATTCCATTCTAGCTCTCCACTCACCTTATGATGAGCAATTATTATAGAAGAAAAAATAGTCACTCTCTAATTTTCATACGTCTTCTTTCCTAAAAAAAGCCTTTTCGATGAAGTATGCAAAATGAATTTAAAAGACCTTTCTATTTTTTTTTCTCCCTCTTTTTATGAGTAGATAATGTCAAAGAAACTTTCTGGCGCGAACTTATTTGAAGTGCATGAACTCTCTTCTTTAATGAAGGTATTAGATCCCACTAATTTTGTATTTATATTAAACATTGAGCTTTTGAGGACACCCACAAGGATTAGTCAAAAATTAAGTTCCCTGTTTTTTGTTTTTGTTGTGTTTTTTTTTTTTTATTTTTGAAAGGGAATGGGTAAAGATTAGTCGGAGATAAAAAGCACTTTTTTTTATTTATTTCGGCACCATATCTTTATTTTACGATATAGTCACCAAAGTTATTTAAGCATTTGCCATAGCGTCAAATGAGGTTTGCCATTCCCTAACGATAGAAAGTGGGGTCCTGCTCATTGAGCCATTTCAGTACTTTCTATTCTTTCTTTTATACACCTATACAAATGAGCAAACGATGTGTTTCGAAATTATAAATGCATTTTTCAGTGGCAAATCATTTCTCGTATTATAACTTTAATGTACAAGTTATTAGTTTCATTTTAAATTTTTTGAAATCTATGCATCACATATGCTACCTGTACAATTTAGGATATCCAACAAATAGAAATCCAGTCCAAAAATAATCTTACTATTATTACAATTACTATGAGATCCTAAAATAAATTTTCCATGAAAGGATTACAACCGCTTTTTCTTGAAAACCACTTTTCTCTGACATTGTCGCTCTATCAGCTTTCTTCTAGATAATGCGCCGTCCCACAAGGCTATTCTTCATTCGTTGGATGTGATGTAATTACCATAGAATTCCGATCTACAGAGTGGGCCAAAAGTCTGAACCCACCAAAGTAAAACGTAAAGGCTATGAGTGGTGGAGCTAATAATTTAGAATTGGAATATTATTAGGGATGAGGGGAAAACTTAGGGTAAAGTCGACTAAGATGGCCGACATGGACCAGTGGAGGGGGTCCCTAGTTCCTCGGACCTGATCCGAATGGATTTTTACCTCTGAGGTCTCTTAAAGGCTCTGGTATGTGCAGAGAAGATAATGAACATCTGAAACAGCGTATTACACAGGCTTGTCAGTGTACTCCAATGTGCTCCTGTGAAATTTGGAACAAGCAGTTGTGCTAAAAGTAGATGTCGTCTGACCAAAAAAACTGCATTAACTCAAGAATGAGTAAAGATACGGAAAAAAATAACAGCCCACTGTGTTTGTCAGGAAATTCCACATACATTTCATCCTAATAACCGATTGGTCCTATTATCCGAGCTAACAATACAGTATAGATCGGGATTGGAACCTGGAGTTTTGGTTCTAATAGGCGGCTGGTCCTATTATCCAGTGGGCCTATTATCCGGCTTTCACTCATTCTCATTCAGGGAGGCCGTGGCCTGGTGGGCTTTCACTGAATACACAACTTCTGTGAAGTTAAGCAACATCAGGCACGACTAGTCACTGGATGGGCAACCATCAGTGACACACGCTCTTCACCGCCCCCCCCCGACCATCGTACAGCAGTCGTCAATCCAGGTTCATCCAGGATCGGCCTCGGTGGCTCAGTGGTTGCATGATCGCCTCTGATGCCCGAGGACGCGGGTTCGAACCCCCCCCCCTCCGGCCGAGGATGACGAGGATTTTTTCAGGGGGAAAATCCTGAGATCACGCACTTCCTTCGGAAGGGAAGTAAAGCTGTTGGTCCCGTGTAGTCGTTTGCCGGCTGCACGTTAAAGAACCCTTGCGAGGCAAAATTTGCGGCCCCTATAACGCCGTCCTGAAATGACCATGGTAGTTGAAAAGGACGTTAATATCAAACAAGGTTCATCCAGAGATCCAACTCGTCGGCCTCTGGCCATACAGGATTCCTGGATGGACATATTGGATTCCATTAAAACAAATAAAAGTAAATAAATAAATAAAAATAAAAACAGCGGCCATCTTGGTCACATAACTAAAAGTTTTCTACCCACCCATAAGAGTTATTATGGTTCCCTAATCCCTAATCCGAAATTATTAGTTCCACTCATACCGCTTAAGTTTTATTTAGGTGGGTCCAGGCTTTTGGTCCACCCTGTATATTATCCCCTATATTATGTGATTTTAATACTAAACGTTTAAGATGTCTCATTTCAAAACAATTATTGCGAAATCCTTCCCTGTAGGCTAAGCCTATGTCCTGCCCTTATTATCATTTGCAATCCGGTTACATAGCTTAACACCAGGGATAAATTTTGATGAATGAAATAAATCAAACTTAACACGTTCAATGCAGCAGTGGTATATTTATGTGCAAGTGAACACGGACGCATTAAATGCCTAAAGGCCAAATATTGGAGATCATGCTGGCTCGGTGCCAAGTGTGCTAAGGCGTAGGTCTTGCCGATCTTGAGACGGGTTCGAATCCCGCTGAGGATATGCATGTTTATGTTTATTCCTTTACTAATAAGTTTGGAAGACCAAACAAAGCCTCAGTAGGCTGATCCCCTGTTGCGTTAAATTTCAAATGTCTCCAATGTTATTTGACATCCTCGACACCGAAAAGGTAAAAGAGGAATAGAAAAGATAGATTGATTATTGTCTTTTTTTTTAATATAAATTAGGAAATAGCGGTTGAATTATAATTAATTTTATGTGGACTTTATATCAAAAATCCACTTCTTCCACTTTCTGAGTCACCACTTACCACAGTAAATTAAACTTCTTTACAGTTTTACAGCGCTTATTAAACTATACTGATTATGAAGAGGAGAAGGAGGGGGACTACTGAGGAGGAGCAGCAGCGAGGGATACCCGTTCCACATTCTCCGTAGACTTAACATTACTTGGCACAGAGTTAAGAAAAAGTCCCTCAACGTTAGTCTGAAGATAAATATTAAATCTCTGTCTCAGAGCATTCCTTGAAACGAAGTCTTTTTTTTTTATTTTAATCGATTACACTGCCCTTTAAAAATAAATAACTTAAAGATAGAATTAGACTGAAATGAGGAGAAATGTTTATTTTACTTAACCACTATCTTATATTACTTTGTTTTTAATGTTAACAAAAGTTTCTTTCCCAGGAATTTCTTTTAAAATTAAAGTCCAATGACGAAAGAAATAACCTCAAAGCGTTTTCAAAAAAAAATAATAAATTTTTAGAATTTTTTTCTCTACAGAAATAGAAGAAACAAT
>JAHWFO010009480.1:1056621-1070186 GCA_023313115.1 Rhysida immarginata | reverse complement strand
CCGTACACAACTAATGGAACAACCCTAAAGTAAGTTTAAATGGAACAAACCACTCAACCTAGTGTTGGGTCGAAACGCTGGAACTGCTAAAATATCGTCCGCTAACTACCGTGCTTCCCTACTGTATGATATTGGATTACTCGCAAACAAATCGTTTCCAGACAAAGTGCTATAGAACATTTTCGTCTTCTTTTGACCTGAATTTATTGTACATAATTTTGAAACACCCTGTATATTCAAACTATTTTTTCATGCGGACGAACTGTAACCGATTCACTCGTGACGTCACTCTCAACTAAAGCTGAGTCAGAATATATTCATATCGTTAAATCAACCGTCAATTTTTCACCAGGGTCTACGAGGAAATTTGGCGTCGGACTTCGAAAATTTGAAAGTCGTCACCCGCGAGCTGTTAACAGTCTTTGGAAAGCCTAAAGGACATACAGTCAAAAATAGGCCCCTCAGTGATTTGCAGATATTGTTGCAATGGAAATTGCGGCGTCGGCAAGTAACACGGATGTAAGGTCATCAAATGCTGCAAAGGTATTTCATAATGAAAACAACGAAAACTTTCTCTGCGCCAATAAATTGAAATCAACCCTCTCTACCGCTTATTAAGTGAAATGTTGTCTTGATGGAATAATGCTTATTTTGGCTCGAACTCCTAATTTTATAGCACACTTGTTTTGGATGTCCAGTCCTCACTTTGTCATCGTCTATCTACAAGGCGTTCCAAAAATGGTCAAAATTCGGACGAATTTGTTGTACACTCATTTCTTCCATCTCCCATCTCACTAGTGATTATGACGAAAATGTCTCCGTATATCACTGAAAGAGTCGATCAACGATGGTTAGGTTTAAGTGGGCTTGTATTTTGGCCTCCCAAATAACCAAACATAATTCCTTTGGTTTATTGTTTCTGGAATCATTCTAAAAATCAGATTGAAGATATCTTTCAGCGAATCGGAAAAGAACCAAGAATGCTTGAAAATTGTTCGTAGCTCTGTGTACAGAGCCAGGCACATAATTTGGGACATACTGTTTTAATTAAAGTAAACAACAAAAAGTGAACATTTGAATTTCAGATTCTGCTAAACACTTGAAAGAATGTCGTTATAAAGAAATTGCACAAATAATCCAGTGTTGGAAATGAATAGAAAATTTTCTCCGAGACAATTTTTGGTACAGAGACGTTGATCTCTGATACATTTAGATGAGGTTCTTAGTAGCTTTAATTTTTCAATATGACAACTCTTCTCCCTTTAACTAGATTATATCAACCAGTCTGTGATTGAAACTTTCAAACAATTTGCAGATTTTTGACCGTTTTGTCTGGTTGATCACGTCCACTGTCTTTTGAAATGTCTCCCACAAATCAGAGCGGAATGAAATTGTGGTCGATCATATACAATGTCATAAATCATATTCCATATATTTTCAGTGACGTTGAGGTCAGGACTTCTTGCTGCACACCCAGTAACTCGGAAATTTGCATCATCAAAAAAACATTTACGCACAACTTTAGCTGTGTGCATGCTAGCTTTATCTTGTTGGAGAAAATATTCCTGGCCAGCATATTTAACATCTAGGAATGGCTTGACCTTCTCTTCTTCCAATATCTTAACCTAACTGGCTGCTGTATCATTCTTTCAACTTGCACAAAACCATCAGGGCACACCATTCCCCAGACCATCACACTATCGCCGACCTGCTGACGCTTTATTCGCTGTGGCATAGTTTGGGGATCATGATAAGTTCCAAAGTTGTCTGGGCCATCAAAGGTAAATTTCTTTTCGTCACTAAAAACTGTCTTGCCAAATGGGTGATTGTCACCAATTTACTGAAGAACTAACTCTACTCATTTGGCTTTATGGGCCTTCGTCAGAAAAAATTTTTCGGGTATTGTAGTGTAGTTGAACCCCTGTCTGTTCAGCTGGCGTTGAACGGTCCTCTCGAAACCTTCAGATTACAGCAGGTTTTGAGTTTTGATACAGTGGCTCGCTCTTCGCCTGCAGTTAGTCGGCGAACTTCTTTCTTAATCAGAGTGGTTTCACTTGTAGTAATCCTACATTTTGGTCCTCGTTTTCTTCTTTTTTTTTTGTTTAAGGAAAAAAAATATATTATGTGTCAAGCTTTTTGAAATTTTCAGGTTTTTCGAGATCTCTCTGGTGCCCTTTCCATCTTCATGGAGTTCAGTTATTTTGTTCATAA
Organism: Rhysida immarginata; assembly: GCA_023313115.1. Lineage (NCBI taxonomy): Eukaryota > Metazoa > Arthropoda > Chilopoda > Scolopendromorpha > Scolopendridae > Rhysida > Rhysida immarginata. The sequence goes on along the minus strand of JAHWFO010009480.1, from coordinate 1,067,975 downwards.
TTTCAGCAAAATACATTAAGGATCTAATCTGAACGGTACTAACAGCTTATAGTTCCTGAAGTAATCTGGATATTTCTTTTTAACTTAAAACTGGATATTTCTTTTAAACGAATGTACTAAAAATTGTGTCGAGGGAATTTCCCAATTTTGTGCGTTTTTCATTTTTATTTCTTTCTAACACTGAAATATTTGTGTAATTTCTGTATAACGACATTCTTGCAAGTGTTTAGGAGTGTTTGAAATTCAAATGGCCATTTTTTGTTGTTTATTTTAATTAAAATAGTGTGTCCTAAAAAATGTCTCTGGCACTATAGATAAGAGTTATGAAATCGCATACGGATGCAGGAATAGCATTTTTGAGCACATATTGTTAAAAACAGTAAAGCCGAATTACCTTATGCCTAGTAAAATACCATTCTTAGTAAAGATTACTTATTTATGCTAAACCAGTACGTGGTAGATATTGGCGGTGCTTAAAATTTGGATTATTTCGCAAACTGTTCATTTAGAATCCATGTTAACTTAAACTTTTTTACTTATTTTAATCTGTACTGTTTATCTCTAAAGTTTTGACCATCACTTTTGAAGTTTCGGTTGTTTGCAGTAATTTGCTTGGCTTTCTCAGGGAAGGAAACAAAGAATTTGCGTTGCCACATTATCCTTTAATTATTCCTTAATTGTGTTTCTGTTTCGGGGAGGAAAGTAACTGCAGAATTTCCACCTGAAACCCTCACTTTCAAGGTGCCCTGGTGGTCGAGAGCGGTGGGGCGTAGGATTTCCACTTCTCGAGTCTGTCGAGTCGCGGGTTCGAATACTGCCATAGGCATGGGTGTTTGTGTTTGTTGTCGGAATGCGTTAAGCTATTGGTCATGTGAAAGGGGGGCAATGACGTAGAATTTGACCTACCAAAAAAACTAAGTCACTTTCAATGAAACTCCTGGAAGCCAAAACTGCATATTTTTATTATTTTTTAATTTTAGTTTTACTGTTTTAAACCAGAATTGCAGCAGTTTTAGTCTTGGATAATTCATATTCTTAGAGTCTGTGTTAACCACAACCTTGTTTATACCACTTGTTCATTTTCAATATACGTATAATGTGAAAATATCAATGATTGAGAAGAAAACCTTACATTATATAAAATTAATTTAATACTGGATAGGCAGGAAGTAATTTCAGAAAAGAACTAAGTTACTTTTGTTTACTTCCATAAAAAAAAACCTCGCCTGGAAATAACGAAAAACAGTCATGATAACAAACAAAACGAGACGTAGCATATCTCCATCCAATTCTTTCTTGTTGGAAGTAGACAGACAATAATAAACAAATTTACATTTGCGTATTTTCTCATTGCTTGAGATGATCTCTGCCAGAGTTCAGAGCAGTGCAACATGATGCGCTGTTTACGACTTTTCAAAAGCCAAGTAAACTAATACTCAGATATTTATTATACTCAGATTGTAGTTCTTCTGTTACTTTTTATACAGTTTTAATATTAAAACGCTTTTATACTGTCTGACACTTTCTACTAACATTAAAATATGTGATAATCGCGTTGTTTCGAGAATATCCCTAAACAACATCTAGAAATAACTCCGCAATTACATTTACTGAATAAATTTCCTTTGTAATCAATTTTTAATAAAATTATGTAGAACCTGTTGTCTAATGAAAAGTAAACTAGGAAGAACATTTGAGATGTCATGTTTTAAATAGGTTCATGATTTAAATAAGTAATCTTAAAGGATTTGCAAAGAGTACTAACATGTCACTTCAAGGTATTTCTCTCACAGACACTTTCTCAAACTTCAACAGTTTTATTACTTGTGAAGAATTTCATTATGAAAATGTGGCTCGACTCAATTCGACTTGACTTTTCAATTTACTTCTTCTTTCATGAAATTGCGAGATTATAGTTTGTTATTCGGTACGAAGGCGTCCGTCTTGTCATTATGCTTTGGCAGTGGTCGCATCCGTTGTCCTTTTATCTCTTGCGCCATCGACTTGCATAACTAATGCGTTGTTGTAGTTGGATGTCGTTTTCATTAACAAAAGTCAAAAGAGAGAGAAGGAAGGGCTATAGGAATCCAATTTATCTCGTAATGGTCACGGGGGGAAAGTGGAGCAATTAACGCGAACAGCGACCCACCCTCGCTACAGCGTACAGCTAATTATGTCACCCCACAAGACAGCTCGGAGGCAATTAAGCTCTTAAAAGTGTCTCGTGGACCCTTTGAAGCAAAGTGGCGCTCTGCTAGCCTGTGCAGCGAGTTACGACGACACCGCCGCAAAGCGAAAGGGTTTTATCTCGGGAAGCCATACAGTGTCTTGGGGATCCCCGGCTGACTCTTGGTTTATTGCATTTCCGACGACACGGTGAAAACTAGACGCGAATGAATGGTATATGAACTTTATCTCTTTAATCTTCTACGAACCCGAGTTGATGCCAAAGGAGATTAATTATCTCTCTCTCTCTCTCTTTTTTTTTTTGTAAATATTCGCAATCTTTCTCTCGTGCCTAACGATCTCAGGCCATATTTGTCTAAATTATTTATTCGATGCATGTTTAGTAAAATTCTTGATGCAGAAAATTTACTATTTACCAAATAAATTAGTAAAATGCCTCCTTCCGTTTCCTTCCAGTGCATTGTGCTTTTGTATATCGAGTCTTCATTCTTCTATTAACCCTATTTTTAAAGAAGATAATTTTTTTTTAAATTAGACATAGCTTACTTTATACTGAAATCGGTTTAATCAATTAAGCAAGCAACTTAAATGGAAAAAATATTAGGCATAACGTTTTGTAAAGCTCTTCACTCAATTTATGTAAGATTGGGTATCATTGAGATGAATCAAGACTGTATTTGTTCTTTTATAAACTTCTATACGATTCTGCTTTTCTACTTAGAGATTTATATCTAATTTTAAAGATTCTATTTGCAGAATTTAAAATTGTATTATGTTTATTAAAGAGATATGCATATTCATGATCGTCAAAGTTCTCAGAGAAGATGTTCCTTTAACCCGCGTTCTCGAATTCAATTCCAGATCCGTAGGGGATATTTCAAGGGGAAGCTTTGGAGAATAAATTTTTCCTTTCTACAAAATACCGCCCAAAAAATTACGAATTCTGAGTGTAAGCAAAGTCCCATTTTATTAGACCTTATAAACGAATCCAGCATCATGAGAAATTGTATACACTGCCTCTGCCTCAAACAGGAGTGATTAATCATAGGTATATTGTCCCAAAGCTCCAAATAAATGTTAAGTGCCGCAATTCGATGATTTCGATAGGAAACTTGTAGAAGTAAATTAAGCTTAGTCAGGAAGATTATGTCCGGTTGGCTTTCTTTAATGAGATAATTTACTTAGAAGAATATAGGGTTGAACATATTTTAAAAATTTCTTAATGGCTCACGGACGTATAATCTGGATCTGCATTGTATGAGATAAATTATACACATTCCACTGAAGATTTCAGAATGAAATATGCAGAGAATAAATTTAATGTCAGCAGAAAAAGTAAGCGCAATACGATGCCTTATAAAAGATAGACATTTCTTGAAAACGAATTGTAGGGTAGTCAAAAGAAAGTAAACGATGATAAGTGGAACACGAAATATACTTTGCTGGCAAAAACAATGCAGCACCTAGAAAGAATGAGTCAATAGGTGTTGCATTGGTGGCATACAAGAAATGATTCAAATTGCAAGACAATACGTCCAGAAGAACGTTGTACAGAGGTGGCTCCCATGCTCCTCTTGGAGAAGAATGATTCCGACGAGATTTGCATGAAATCTGCATTGAACTGAAACAGTTGACTGTAGGTGTGGTGACAACATCACACGCTGCCGAGCTCCTGTGCAACAACTCGCAGAGTTTGACAGAGGTCGGATTGTGGGACTTCGAGAGGCTGGACGGTCTCTCGGCGTATCGCGGCACAGATCGGTCGTAATGTTTCTGTGGTAGCTCGATGTTGCCAGCAGTGGTTTACGGAAGGAACGCACTCACGTAGACCTGGTTCTGGACGCCCACGCACTATTGACCCACGCCAAGACCGTCGAATCGTACGAGAAGCTTTGAGCAACCGTACGGCATCCACAGCAGAGATACGGGTCAGAGTGGCATCAGCTTTGTCAAGACGGACCATTGGTAACAGTTTGCTAGCTGCAGGACTGCGGGCACGGATTCCTCTAGCCAGACTCCCACTTCTGCAAGAACACTGTGGTGCGCGGTTGCAGTAGTGCCACGAAAGAGCCGAATGGAGGTCTGTAGTCTTAAGCCTGGTTCCCACATGCGTAAAAACAATGGCAGAAGCCACAAGGCAGAAAATATTCTGATGTCACTTCCTGATTTCGTCTTTCTGCCCGACAGAAAACTCCTGGCTCTTTCGAGTTGGATTGAGTCATAGCCTACAAAGATAAGAAAATTTTCTGTCGGACAGAAAGACGAGAGCAGGAGAGATGTCAAAAAAATTTTCTGCTTTGTGGTTTCTGCCATTGTTTTACGCATGTGGGAACCACGCTTTAGTGATGAGAGCAGAATCTGCTTTAACACCTATGATGGACGTGTACGTGTGCGGCGAAGAGTAACAGAGCGCCATCTTCCACAGTCCATCCGTCTACATCACACAGGTCCAAACCCTGGCGTAATGGTGTTGGGTGCGATCAGTGTGATGGTAAGTGATATGAAGGAATATTGAGACTAAATATTGACTTCATATAGGCATATTGACATAAAATCAGCGTAAGGAGAAGTCGATACTGATGTCCGGTCCAAAAATAACAATTTTGAGAAAACCCCTTATCGTTTTGTTTATTTTTGAGAGCAACTGAAATTCAACTCATTCTATCGACGATATCTTTCTGAATTTTCACGATATTTACTTGGGCATTTTATAAGAGTAGCTTTATACATTTGGTTAATAAATTATGCAAAAGATATTTTGGTAACGCTTGCGCATGCGCAGTTAAACATTATTTAGTAAAAATGCTCATATTTCATCAAATATTTAATAAATTTCTATTCTGATTGCAGGGTGTTATCTCTTTCGTAGTTTGCCCAGTTTCCTGAAAATGGCATTGTATTGGGTTGAAAACTGCATGTTATAAACGAAAAACTTACGAAAACATTTCGATTTTTTTAAAGAAACCTTTATATCTCCATGAATATACGTGCTATTCTCATATAAATAAGCACAGATAAGTAAAAGAAGCTTCTTAATCATATGCTACAATGTATTTCAAGCATTATTTTTTACAGGGTGTTCCCAAACATTATTTTTTTGGTTCACTTCGTTGCCTTCGGGACAAAATCTTCGCTGAAATTATGAGGTTTAACATGCTCTTTACACCTCTGAAGTTTCAGGATAATTCGTCAAGTATTTTTCTAGATATTCGACAAAACGTCTAAAATCTAAAGTGTCCGATTACTTTTGGATAGATAGTGTAGTTATATTTCCTTTGATCGCAGATCCATCTGACGTTATTGAAGGAAGGAAAAGAAAGATAAGTGTTGATGGAGAATATCTAAGGACTAATTGCGTTACATTTTTTTAAAATTTGTCCATAAATTATCGTTACAACTTCAGACTTTAATAATTGCAACACTTTACAAGATAACAAGAAACGGTTTTCAGCATTTCACAAGCAAGCTCGAGGTTTTTTTTGTTTTAGGTGAAGCCGTTTTGACAAGATAGGTTGCAGAGGGTACACGTTTCATCACTAGGCTTGGCTGTAAAATACTGCTGTAAGTCTTTTAAAATATATTTTGTGCTCCGCTGATCATCGTTTACTTTCTTTTGACTACCCTACAATTCTTTTTTCAAGAAAGTCCCATTTATCATAGCACTATTGCTCGTTTAGTTTGCTAAATGTTTAACAGCAACTACAGTCCCAACTTGCAGATGAATTACTTAAACAATTGGTTATAAGGTGTTTCTGTGGTTGAATTCAATTTGTTTTGCTGTTTCTGCTGCAAACTTGTTGACTGAAAGAATTTCCTGGCCAAACACGAAATGGCAACAGTAATTTCTGAAATTTCTTAGCTTTAGCGCTTGCGAAACCATTGCTCCATTCTTCCAGGCAATTCAATATTCACAAACCGGAACCTTGCACGCACGGTAAAACATTGGGGGGTGTTTAATTTTCCATGTTTGATGTCCTCGTTTATATAGTAATTATGGTAGACGAAATCTTTCGATGGATCTCCTCAGATAGTAACCTAATGAATGGGAATTTATACTTTTATTTCGATTGTGTTAAGGAAAACCTAATAATGTCGCAAATCCCATTTAGGAAAACTAGATCAAACTATTTCATCTCGAAGAAAAGAGTGGAAGTTCGAGCTGGGTGGATGGGGTATGGGGATGTGAAAAGGAAGGAAAGAGGGAGGGGGAGGAATAAAAGGGGGAGAATAACTTCTGAACAAAGAGGAAAGCGAGCGCGAGAGATAAATTTTCATCGGTCAAGTATTAAATCTTTTTAGAGTTATTTCCGCTGCTAAGCATCCGTAGCTAACGGTCTATTCCGGTTCGTTGTTCTCGGCTCCTTAATGAATTCGGCTTCGTCTTCTCTCTTATCTGAAGGGTTGAGATTCCGCTCGAGCAAAAGAAAGGTTCCTCCGTCTCCTTTTGGAGATGGCTCTTGAGAGCACATAGCGTCGAACCCTCTTCTCGTTTGGGTTTCCTTGCTCCTCTTCTGCCTTTCCAATGAAATGATTACCCCCCCCCCCACCACTGTTTTTTCTTGCTATTATAAATTCAGTGAAGTATTTGCACTGGGATTCCAAAAGAAAACTTAAAGGGAGCACAAAAAAACAGTGTGTAATCTTCTAAGAATCTTCCTTATAGACACTATATTTTTTACGAGGACCGTTTATGTACGAAGGTTGGAATTTTAATACTGGCAACTATATATTTACAACAGACACAGAATATTTGTGTTCAACGTTTTACTATCGTTTGATGTAATCACCAGAGTTATGCACAACCCGTTTTCAGAGATATAGAGGCAGCTCTGAAAAATCCTTGTAACAACTCTGAAGCGATTCCTACATTTTTAGAATTGAGTAGAAGTCCTAAGGGCTTCAATGTGGGGAGTATTGTGGATAGGGCTTCAATTCCCAGCATTACCGATCGAACAAATCAATCACATCTTGCATTGCATGCGCCCGACATTGTCCTGCAAAATGGTAGGTGAGTTCTACAGAAAATATCTCAGCTTTTCTTCTCAAAGCTAATCGCAAAATACACTGCATTAGACCCAGACTGTTAGTTGCCACTCATAATATTTTAACGTCGTAATTAGAGCATTTCTACAATGCACTTTGCTCAGCGTAAAATTAGGAGATCTGGCATTTAAAATCATAAATATTTAAGGGTAATTAATAATTATTGATACTATGTGAGTATTCCCGAAAGTGGCGCTTTATGTTGAGCCTAGACTAAAGATCGTAAAATACTGGGTGTCCGTAATTAAAGGACCCTATTGCAAATCTGCCTACAGGCGAAACCAGTTATCAGAAAAGTGTGTAATTTTGTGGAGGACGTAATGCTTCAGCGAAAAAAAAATTAGTTATGAATTTCGCCACCAAAAGGCGTTTTAATAACTAATTACACATTTAGCCACACGTGTACAATAGTTTAACAAGTTCAACTTGTGTAAAACCCAACAAATTACAACATAACATGTTCCACATAATGGCCATCATTTTCAGATGCCATCTAAAATCGCAAGATGGCATGTTCCACAGCTGTCACAACTTACCAGATGTTTCAAATGTCCACAAAGCCAAACGTCGCATGGAGTAAGGTCTGGGGATCGGGCAGGCCACACATGACGGAATGTGTGGAGGAGCTCCGTCTTGCAAAAAGATTGTGCTTGTTAGGCACAGTTTCGTTCTCTAACAGCGAAGCATATCGCTGCTCGGTGATCGAGCATGTCACTGGACCTCTTATGTAGAACTTAACTCCTCGAAGAAGTACGGGCCGAGAATAAATGATGTCGTAAATTCACACAAAACCGTCACTTTTGGGGAATGCAACGGAACCTCTAAGAAAGCGTGCGGGTTTTCTGGTTCTCAAATGCGGCAATTGCGTGTATTCTCTGCGCCGTCCAAGTGAAAATGCGCTTCGTCTGTCCAGAGGATATTCCACGGCCATTCTGCATCGACTTCAACGCGAGCAAGAAACTGAAGTGAGAACTGGAGTCGATCATCACAGTCATGTGGAAGCACCTGCTGCACAAGTGAATGTTTGTACGGATAATATCGGAGGATATTCCGCATGATCTTATGGACAGTTGAACCTAGCCTATCCAACCCCTGTGCTACATGCCGAACACTGGTGCTATCATGGGAATTTGCAATCTATCCTCTTCCACCTGAAGCGAAACCTCCTCTAATGCTTCTGCAGACACGGGTTTTCTTCCTCTGCCAGGACGAACTGACAATGATCCTGTTTCTTCAAATTTCGTTATCATTTTCCGACGGTTGTTCACATTCATGGGACCTTTTCGCATCCCCTTCAAAGTCCGAAATTTCCGTAGAGCAGCTACTGCGGAATTACTGTTTTGGTAAACCAATTTCACTAACAACGCGCCATCTTGTAAACTTAACATCATTGTGAGCGGCATACACATTGAACACAGGATCTCCGCGAATATTCCTCGGTTTTATGCAGTTACTGTAGGTACCAGCTGCTGCATGACGGCACATAAGTTTACATTTTTACTACAGGTATTTAACGTAAAATGTTCTCTGGTGGCGAAATTCGTAACTATATATATATATATATATTTTTTTTTTTTCGCTAAAATAAATTCCGTTCATTCCTTCATTACGTTCTCCACAAAATTTCACACTTTTCTGATGACTGGTTTCGCCTGTAGGCAGCTTTGCAATAGGGTCCTTTAATTATGGACACCCTATATAATCCTTTGAATTGCCGGTTCTATTCATTTATTCCTGTATTCCCAGAAAATGCTAATATTTACGAGACTGGTCTCTTGTATATTTGGCTATTTGCTGAACTAATATCCGTAAAATCGACCTTTTGAATCGGATACAGTTTGTGTTAAAGCATTGCAGCTGTAATTGAAGAATTTGTCGGATGATTTCTTACGATCGTTTAATTGCCACATCTATTTTTGGAGTTAAATTGGTTGCTAAGCTTCCGAAACCACAAAATTCTATAAAATCTGAAATTCAATTGATAGTCGTTACTTTTGGAAAACAAATTTAGGTAAACAAATTTTATGTATTTCGTTTTCATGGAACTGGGTCGTATCTTTTTAGAATTGAAGATTTCTGTAAGTTCTGAAGTAATAAAATAGAAGAATTTTATGATCCATATGTAAATCATTAGGGTACATGAAAATGAGTAAGAAGTAAATATATTAGAAAAAATAAAACTATGAAATTCTCAAAAGAAAAGAATGATATGATACCCAGAGGTGAAAAACTAATGATTTCACTTCTACCCACAAACTTTTCATTTTAAATAGAGAAGTCATTCATCGTTTGCCAAAAAAGTTGGTGACAGCCCGTCCGTGTAGTTGCCAAAAGTAATTAGGAGGATTAATTAAGGCCTCGTGGAGAGATTTTCATCAGAGAAACATGATGGTTGGAAAGGAGCAATAAGAGAGGGAAGACCTTGATTTTTCCATTAACTGTGACTGGGCAGTCGAAATGAAAAATTCATGCGTGAAATCCAAAGAAATGAAACCCGGTAAGAGGTAGCGGAGAATTTTAAATTAAGGACAGAGTTCATTGAAATTAAACATAGTGTATGTTCCGGTTATAACATATCCAATGTTATAAAACGCTATCCAATAATACCAAACCCTCCATCTTCAATCCCTGAGGGTGGGGGAGGGGGCAACCTTGAAATTCTTAAATAGGATTTAATACGCAAGCAGAGTCTCTGTGCATGTACTAAAAAATTTTGGATTTTTAAAATTCTGACCTCTATCTCTTTGTCTGCATCGATAAAATTGGGATCAAAACTTTAAAAGTTCCACACTATCAGTGTTGGATCAATTGAAAAAATACCAAGAATTAAACATTTCTCAAATGTTGGGTACAATCTGAAAATACCATTACAATAGGGGTTCCCATTGAAAAATAATAAAAAAGTATCGTGTGCAGTTTTTTGTTTTCCGATGTGTAGTTTTCCAGATATTCCACTGTCCCGATCTTTTTGTTACATCCTGTAATATTATAGGCGCCCGTTAATGCTAGATTGAAATTTACATGTGCACCAATCGATCAACGGTAATCATAAAAATGATTCGCACAATGTACGAATCTTTCCGTTAGTTGTTGCGTTCGTCATGAAGGTTTAATTTCAGTGAAATATTCATGAGACAGTCAAGTTAAATTGACAGTAACAGACCTGTTGTTAAAGCCATTTTACAGAAGCAAGGATTTTTTTTTTTTAATCTTTAATAGCTCTGGAATATTTAGCGCTTCGAACATCTTTCGTTTACTGATGAGAACGTTTATAATCCATTATCAAACAGTTTTTAAATCGATGTTAGGAACGAAACTCTGAATCCTGTCAAACATTAAGGAAATTGAAGAGATAGAACGGGTGGAGCTTTCATTGAGTATTGAACATTTGTGAGATAACAGAATCGTTATGCGTATCAAAAGTCAGAGTGCGAATCTGCTCGGGGATAATGAAGCAACTTTGCAGTAGCGATGCATAGGTTTTATTTATTTATTTATTTATTTATTTATTTATTTATTTATTACCGCCTTCTGACAGTCTTGCAGAAAACAGAACTCAATAAAAATATTTCTAGGGAGGTTCGCAGATGATCTTCAACATTGAATATTTCTCCCATTCTTTTCCTCTCATCTGTCGATTAATAAAAAATCGTAATTGATAATTTATATGTGCTTTTTAATTAGGAATTTTCTCTCTGTCTTTATAAATGATTTCATGGAATTGTTTGACATGTGCACGATAGGAAACCCGTAATTTGAATCGGAATCTTTCCTGTTCTAATTGATAGAATATTGTATTAATATTGCAAAATTTTAGCCGTTGGCATCAACAGAGAACTACATAGCTGTTAATGGCTTTGAGTTTATCTGACAAGTTAGCATAATTATCGTTCACTTTTGATCTGCAATTCTCTTCTAATTAACCTTTCCCTTTCGGAGAAATAAGGTGAAGGAAATTAGCGCTGGCGACGGAAGACCTTTTCAGATCCCATCATTTCTTCCAGTGACTTCAACATCTGGCGTCATAGTCGTTTGGTGCTGTCAGTCTGGTGCTGACCTCAATTGTCCAGGGTTCCAGTTCTAGCAAAGACATGAACGCGTACGCTAGTGTAAAAAATTTAGTG
>JAHWFO010009480.1:1027000-1051392 GCA_023313115.1 Rhysida immarginata | reverse complement strand
GTTACGCCCCTGACATTGTTATCGAAATCTGCATACCGGTACGTGCCTATTAAAAAAAAACAACTGTTTTTGTGGAAAAGTGGGTCCTTCCTCCACTTGGTCTGCGTAAGTGAGACTTTTTTTCGCAAACATGCTACATGGAAAATAGAAAGGAAAAAAAGGTTTTTCATTCAGTAAGATAACGTGGTAGCAACACCATACAAGCTTGTATCCGGCGAGGGTTTCATAAAAGTGGAGACAAGGCATCTTTTGCCTATACGACAAGACGGATGAGCACTATGCAGCCATTAAATTTGCTATCGCCTTAAGAAAACAGCTCAAAGATCTATGGGATGTTGCAGCAATCATACTGGAATAATGCACTCCCATGTTCGATAGTGTATGAAAATTGGGGAGTTACTATTTAAAAAAAAAGTTACTACCCAGGCCCTCCTGTTACGGCTCTTACAGAGATTAACATCAATACAGTGGCGTTGATGGTACGTTTTGCATACAGTCTACATTCTAATGTTTTATAGTTATAAAGTATGATCTACGTAGCGAATGCCCTAACAGAGTATTTGGCTCAGAATATCAAATCTCTCCCTGATTTATAACCTTGGGATTTTTCCCGTTTTTCTCGTTTAAAGTTCGAGCTGAATGGAATTCGCTTTCAAAGTTCAGTGGATGTTTTGAAATGCAGTGGAGGCGATTTTAATACGTATCTCAGAAGATCGACTAGGTCATGTCTTCGAAAACTGGAAGACATGTTTACACATGTGCATCCGATAAGATGGGAAGCAAATGAGAAATATTTAGATTCATTTAGATTAAAATTTAACTGGAATCGGGGGTGGGGGAAATCTGTCTCTTTATAGAACGCTTTCGTATAAAATGATTTATTTTTAGAATTTGGGTCAAATTTTGCTTAAATGTATACTTCCTTAGCAAATTTTAATTAACAATTAAAAAATAAACAATTTCTCAACTTTCTGAAGAGTTCAGATACAGTTTATGACTAACCAATTCATTTGTCTTGAAGGAATTCTACTTTTTCTCCTTTAAAGAAAAAAAAAAAAAAGAGGACATGTGTATTATCAGAGAATCTTTATTTTTAAAAGGAAATTACTGACGAACGAAGAATAAGTATCTGCTTTTTGCAAGAAAAGGAACACGAGCGAGGTTTGCATTTATGATTTTTAATTGATAGCTTTTGTTCCGGGGGGAGGGGAGAGGCCGTCTCGTGTACCTTGGAGATAAAATTCCCATTTACGCCATTGAAACGAACGATGGAATGAAATGAAGAGAAGGGGTAGGAAGCGCCTCGATTTTTTTTATTTACCATACATTCTCTCTTTTTTTTTTCCATTTTTTTTCCTCCTTGATAAACCGAGGCCTGGTGAGGATAGATGAAAATGAGATTATTTGATGAATATTTTTTTCTCCGGCTAATAATATTTTCTTTCAAACAAATCCCGATCTTTAATTAAAAAGCCTCTCTTCCGTTTCTGTTCTTGGTTGTGTACGCTAATTAGTGAAGAAAGGAGGGCTGGAGAAAATGAACATCACCCCTCCCCTTATTATCCCTCATCTATCCACCCTCTAATCTCGTTCAGTTGTCGACGGAATCCCGTTTCGCTTCCTTCTTCCCTGCTGATTACGACTGCGAACAATGGAGTGTAACCCTAATTCGCTTTTAACTTTTATCATTGGCCGAGCGGTTAATGCTAGTTAATTGGTGTGAGGAATTAGATGGCTAACTATTGAATTTAACGAGAAAACATTTAGACGTTTCTAGTTGATCATTAAATGATAGGGGCTCTAATTGAATAGGATTTTAATTTTGAACAATTTCCTCTCCTTTTGTTTCTGACTTGAATTTGGGCATTCGCTGCGGCAGATCATTGGACTTTCTCAATACGTGTTGCCATGAAACGTGGCGGTTATCTGAAAAAGGGATGGTAATTTTTACCCGTGCTGCGTATTTGTTTTGTCATTTTCCCTTTTTTCTAGCTACAGTTACTTTTCATATTTTGATATTAAAATTGTGATATGAAGTTGTGCAAAAAAATCAACCGTGGACCTGATTCCAGACGTGTCAAATATGCGGCCCACAGTTGGTTAAGAGTTCTCTGATCCGCTTTTTATTCTTCCACTTTGTAACACATATAGTCGTTGGAATACCTTGCAGTTCAGTGTCCATGTTTCTGTTCTGTAAGTGAGGTCTGGTAGCACACACTGATTGAAATTTTTCTTCATAGAGGCATGTTACTTTTTAGAATTTAAACAAATTTTATTCCGAAAGTGCTTCATCCTATCCTGATTCGATTGTTGATTTCGTCCGTCATGGGGCATATATAACTTACAGTCATATATTTAATAAATGTCATCCACAACCCAATTTGGGCTCTTTCTGTTCATGGCAGTGGATAAAATGCAATGTTCATGGATTTTGAACTTTCAATTGGTGTTTTCGTACAAACAAAGCTTAATTTATCAGTGCAAAGCTTAATTAATCATTACTGGATGTGACCCAATTTATAATCATATATTTGAAAGAGCTCTATCTTCTTTCGTTTCTCATCATTTACGATCTAATGATATATCACATGCCATATACTGCCATAGTTCTAAAGACCAAGTGACTGCCACCCCCACAACGCCGATCCTATTGGGACAATTTGACCCAAACTTTATAGTAATGCTGATCTTGCTTAGAGGAATCTGCATACCGAATTTCACTCCTTTATATGCATAAATACGCATAGACCTTTTGGTCCCCTCTAATTTCCGCCCCCGAAACTCCGACCCCAGTGGGCCAATCAAAACCAAACTAAATCGTGAAGGTGCACATGCCCATAGTAAGCTACATTCCAAATTTCAACCTTCTACCTCAAAAAATGCGGAAATTATGAAGGGGATGGATATTGTGAAAACAATAAGTAGCTCCATTTTTCCGCTATTTAATAATAATAATAATAATAATAATAATAATAATAATAATAAATAAATACTGGAGATGAATCTCCAAACACATCAGGTAATGATTTTTCTATCGAAAAATGGAAGGAAAAATTCTGCGACCTGGATTCAAACCAGGAACCTCGACTGTCATGGACGACGCCTCTACCAATAGAAAAATCATCAAACTTTCTGATGGTTGGATAGGAGAAATTCTCGATCTGTGAGCCGGATGACCGCCTCCATTGGGCTTTCAACCATGAAAACTTGGTTGTCTTTAAGACACCTTGTGGCAGGATGGGTTCCGGGTGTCTGCGATAGCCCAATTGGTAGAGGCGTCGACCATGACAGGCGAGGTTCCTGGTTCGAATCCAGGTCGCAGAATTTTTCCTTCCATTTTTCGATAGAAAAATCATTACAAGAATTTTATTAATTTATACATCAAGAATTTAATATTTTATAAACACTAAATTAATTGTGTATTACTCGGTGTGTTTTTTATAAATTATTAAGACCCATAACGTATTATTATAGTAGTTATACATGCATTCCAACCATTTCGTGTAGTACCAAAATTTACATTATAGGAATTCATGATGAAATAGGGTAGCCATAAGTAAACTTCGTTTATTCAAATTTGGTAGAGAGAGAGAGAGAATATTTGAAAAGTCATTCCCAAAAAAAAGTTTTACTTCAAGAAGTCACCGGTAGTGGGGTAGATATGAAATACACTAAGAAGCCGTTACGTTGCATTGTACGTACAAGGATGTTGTACCCGGCGCAATCGAGCAGAGGCAATAAGTAACATCGAGTCATTTACTTTTGTTGCGTCAATTAATTTTCTTGCGTCACTTGCTTAACTTGCCAATGAAAAGTCCGGATTTGCGTGATATGACAGACTGACGAAGCACTTTATATATTATAGGACGGAGTTGACAACCTGAACAACTGAAATACCGTAGCCGCTCTTGGCAAGTTTAGAACCCGATAAAAGTTGAATGTATTAGACGCCAAACGCAGTTAGATCAATTATTCGAAAGATGGGAAAAAACGGATCTTTGGAAGTTCGATCTGGTAAGGGATGTACAAGAGTGCATTCTTCTGTTGAATTCTTCCGTCCGTTCAAAATTCGTAGAAGAGGTGGTCAACAAGATCTTATTCATCATTTGTGGCCTCTTAGACTGCAGACCTTACCCCTTACGACTTATATCTGTGGGAATACATAAAAGAAAGGCTTTACCCCACCTATGCCTGCTACTCTTCAAGATCAGAGACATTGAATTGTTGAAGCTGGGAATTCATGCAATTACTTGCGGTCAACTGATTTGTGTGGCAAAAAAAATTCGTTTTGATGTTTCTCGCCCAACTCGTGGTGCTCATGTTGAGTACATACAACCTCAAGGACCATAGTACTTTGAACCTTCCTCTGTCCAGCGATCTGCGTAATGTGTTTGTGTTTTATGGTTTATTTGAAATAAATATTTAAAATCCACTTCATCTTTTAGAATAACCCTATTTAAAAAAGAACTAAAATTTTTATGCAGTACCTTTAATACCTTTAGATTTATATAGAAAGATGGCAAAACATGCTAGATTCTGACGAGGACTAAGGAGTGATGAAAATATTATCAGGCCACAAAGAACATTTAATGAAATATAAATAGTAATAAAAAGGAACTTGAAAAAAATAATTCTCCACATTCTACCGTGTTCAAGCTTTCCAGTTTACAAGACATTCATCATTATCTTCTTTGTGACAAGATGCGCATAATGATAGTATTCCATTTTAACGTACATTATTAAACTGCACTAAAAATTATAGATCAAAACGCCAGTTAAAACAACAGCTAAAACCATTTGCAGTTTGTGCGCTTTCTTTGTTTGTTTTAATTCTTTGTCTTAATGGGTTTGTTAGTGGTTCTTGTAGGTGATTTCTTTCTTTGGACTCGTGTCTTCTTTTGCTTTTGATGGCTATCTTTTCACTTTTGCCGGAAGTGATCGGTTAGAAGACGCGTGGCGAAACGATTGGCTCACCGAAATGGCAGGTGGAGATAAGGAAGGGAGCGACGGGAGGCGATTGGAATGGTCGTCGCAAAATGCATCGGAACCGAAAGCGATCCATTCTCCCCCTCCCCTTTATGGTTTACGAGTCTCTCGAGAACAGAGAGAAAGAGAGATGCCCAGGCTAAATATAAACCTAATGAAATACAGTTTATCGGCCACTGTTCTCTAAAGTCTGATACAGTTTAAACGTCTACGACTTTTCATAGACGTCGCAAAGAAGAAGTAACTAACAGAAAAGCTAATCTAATTCCGTTTATTTAATAAGTAGTTTGTTGTCCAGTTTGGTTTTCTCCTTATAGAAAGGGGAAATTCTTATAGAAATGCTGTAAAATTAAACGAATATTTTGACATCACTTTTAAACCCATTTTTTTTTTCTTATACGAACTTCCAAGAAATTGAATTTATGATAAAGTAAGTTTGGATTTTACCCCCTCATACTGTATATAATTGAATTTTCTAAAGTGGTTTCGGAGTTTCTCCTTGGAAATGTTCTCTAGAAACTTGCAAGAGTTGAGCTCACGTCAAGGACCCTTGAATGACAATGGGGCTTTCGGAAGTGAAGTGGGTGTCTCCATTCTCTCACGGAATTTTCACACGCGAATAAAATGTCTCCTCTTTTATAAGAGAGTCCTTAAAATTTTGGGGTCTTTTGTAGCTTTTTTTTTTCAAATCAATCAACCATTCATATTTCAGCATAATAGCCTTCTTAAACCATACATCACTGATTGACAATTTTCTATACCCCTAAAATTCTTGATTGCGCTTATTATGGATTTTATTTTCAAGTAGATGCACTTTTTTTTTCTTTTAGTAGCTATTAGAATGAGATTGTTAGTTTCATTTTTGCTTGTATTTTAATTTATAAGATTGAATTTCTTGATAAACTATTTAGGATATAAGAAAATTTTTGATAATTAGAAATAATTAAATTTTAAAAATGAAATCGAGTGATATTTTTTTCTTTTTTCGAGAGGAAAAAACAATTTTAATTTCTTAAAGACTGATTTTAAAAAAAAGGCTTACGTATCTTTTTATTTCAAAGAAGTATTTTATTCATTTTCAGATAAATAATTAACTAAGTATATTTTCAAATATACCACTGACGAGCCTCCAGGTAGAAATCTTCAAAATGTGATTCAGGCATGGAGAGAACGAAAACCCTCAAGATAGTATTGACAGACTTTTGCTTTAATATCAAGACTACAGTAGTACGTACATTCCTTCTAATAATGGTGCTTATTACACTTCTTTCTAGAATTGGTTCTTCGTCACAGGCGCATCTTTTCCGAATAAAGCCAAACTTAATCATTTGATTCTTGTTAGTTGACGAATTTTACTATAATGTTTGGTGAATATATAGCCACTGTTTCCTCTTAGTCATATTTATTCAGAAGAAAAGATTCATCAAACTGCAGGTGTCACCAAGCCTGCCGCCAGAAATGTTTGGGCCCCTGACAACTGGGTACGTGTGGGCCCCTCTGGGCTCTGCCTCGTGCCTGATCAAGCGTGGCTGACGAGGCCACGAGGCCCCCCTTCCGTTGGGGCCCCGGACTAGAGTCCCGTTTGTCCCCCCCTGGCGGCGGCCCTGGGTGTCACCAAAAAGCTGAAAGACAAATATCAAAGAGCCATTTCTTTTTGATTACCCCCAGCCTAAGGCATAGTAACTGACGTAACATTTGGAAGCAAAAAGTTAACTTTAGCTAATTACAAAAAGTTAAGTATTAAAAATAAAATAGCTTAAATTTACTGTCGCATACAACTACGTAATACATTAATAAATGTGTTTATTTAAAACCCTGTTATCCAACTGCTTATGAGAATAAAAAAATAAAATGATTACAGTAACTGACGCAAATGAAATGGACATGTTTATTGGAAACATCTAAATACATTGATTTGATTTGATACATCTGTTTTGATTTGATGTATGGCCACAGCATCTTTTCCCGATATTACTATGACATATACAGAACAGTCAAAAACAACTACAGCAAGCAGACTCTCGATTAACCGGGATCAGATTATCCGGGAAGGCCCTATCATTTATCACAAAACAGTGAGGTAAGCTACTGTACTTTTCAATTTTTTTGCTACATCTATTTTTTTTATTGTTTTTCTTTTATATTCTACGTACTAACTGTAAAACTATATACTGTAACATTAAAATTTATGTTCTTGTGTTCTAATAATTTTACATTTTCTATCATTTTATCAACATTTTTCATCAAAACTTGAATGAATTCGGTTATCCGGGATATTCGCGTATCCGGCACGAGGCATTTCCCGACCATCCCGGTTAATCGAGAGTCTACTGTAGTCATAATGTTGCCTGAGTCAACTGATACCACTGCAGTCAAAGCAAATTGTCTGTAATTTATGTATTTGCCCAGTTAAGGTCTCAACTTATCCTTTAATATAAATTCCGAGTGTTCGTCCATTATGACGTTCGATAATGCACTCCGGAAGGTAGCGTTCACCGGCATAGCGTCGAACACGAATGCGGCCATCATGGTACCACAGATCAAAGCGGGATTCATCAGAAAAAACCACTTGTTGCTAATCTGCACGCCAGTCTCTATGTTCATGAGCCCATTGCAGCCGCAGGCGGACCAGTGTGCTGCCAACTGTCTAGCTGTACGGTCCGTCAGCGCCATGCGGACCAGGTGTCTATTATCGCGCGTTGACGTCACCTTTCGGTGTCCACTTCCGGATTTCCGAGTTGTCCGGTTCTCGTCGGTCCACTGCTTCCAAACTAGCATCACTGTGCTGCTGTTACGCTGCGTACGATAGGAAAATCTTCCTTCACGAAGGCCGACGATTCTCCCGCGTTCAAACTGCGTTCAAAGTTGTTGAAATGTCGCCCTCTTTCGCCGAAGAGGCATCGTTACGTCTCACCTAAGGTTTACAACTAGCAGGTAACCATGGACTATTTTCAACGTCCCTCTACAGCCCTCTATTTATACTGTTTCAGCAGCAGTTCAGAGGATACTGCTCAGCCCACGCATGCGTGGTGACTCTGAAATTTTAATCATTTGCATAACACACTATAATTTGCTTTGGCTGAAAATTGCAGCTCAATCGCGTCATTCCTTCATGGTGTTGCAAATTTTACAAACATGAGTTTAGAATATAGCCTTTTGTCCTATTAAATATGTTGGCAGCCATCTATGAGGAAAAGATCAAATACGTATAAAGTGAAGAATTGAAAAACAGATTGCATATTCGTAGTCATCGTGAAATTGATGCAATTCTACATCAGATCAATTAAATTTCGTGGCTGAGACCAGTTAGTGCGCATTTTCATTTTCTTCCAAGTTGAGTATAAATTGCGTGCAAGATCTTACAATTTCCAGAAGATTTAAAAAATAAAAAGTTCTTGTTTTTGATATATTAAAAAATCAACAGTGACAAATGGAAAAAAAAAAAATCAGCACTTTATCTGAGTTAGATTATCTTCGAACTCGGTGAATCGATCGCTTATTTACAGACCGTTTTTTTACCATTCAAAGCACACGTTAAATAAGCAAACAGGGAAAAACGACAAATCTAAGATTTCTTTACTTATGATTGGAACGCAGAAGAAGAAAAATAATGAGATGCTTCTCAAAGAAATTTGTTCATGGATGAAAACAATTTGACCGAAGTTTCAAGATCGGATTTGTTCTTAGAGCTCAGTTGCCTTGGGCATTTGTGGAATCACTTTGCAGTAGTTTCAGCTCAATAAAGATGAGATGGAACATGAAACCTTCCATTTCCTTAGATTACATTGAAATTCTAAGTACTGTATGAGCATCAATCTTGTGAAATTTCCGGGCATCTACAGATTGTAAAAATGTCGAAGTTTAAAAAAATCTAAGCAGTGACTTTAAGTCAGAATGAAATTGGAAAGATTTTATGGAGCTAGCACTTTTGCCTTCGGACTTTATCTTGAAAGCTGTCGAATTATTTCCTTAAGTTTTCCAGTCAGTTAAGTCGTCTGGCTAATTTGTCCGAAGGATTAAGCTAAGTTAATGAAGAAATAAATTTTATTACTTTAGCCATTTGCATACAAAAAGCCGGTCCCTTTTTATTCCTTTACAGATTAAGTGAATGGTAGAATCTAATTAGCAAAGAGCTTTGCAAGAAAATGTATGTTCCACAATGGATTTCTTTTCGAGCAGTAGCAACAAGACTAGCAGATTATTTCATAGAACGGGTCTCTCAAATACAAAGAAAAAAATTAAGCTCGCAAGAAATGTAAAGGGAGATATCAGATTTCCCGAAAAAAAACACATTGCAATTAAATTTTGGAGATGTGCATGAGCCTTGGTCCATGAATTATATAACAAGTGAGGAGCTTTTGACAATTTAACTATCAAAAGTAGATTTTAATCATTAGAGACTTAATTTTAACATCAGCTTTCACCACTTTCAGCACTTAGAGAGAGAATACTATAAACTCTGAATTTGCACTCAAATTTCATAAGATTCTGAAACTTAAAATACGTTCTTAAAACACGTGAATGTATTTTTAATATATAAATAAAATAAAAATGGAACACAGAGCGGTAAGACCCTGAAAAAAAAGCTGATGTTTTGGATACAGACTATTCGAAACGTCAGCTTTTTTTTTTTTTTTAGGATCTTACCTCTGTGTTCCATTTTTTTTTCATTCCAGGGTTTTTGTGTCTCGTCCTTCTTTCCTTCTACATCCGCTCATTTAATAATAGTAATAAATTTTCACTCAACATTACACGAAGATATTTCGTTATTTTCACAACCCCCGAATAATGAACTTCTGATTTGATCAGGATCTTTTTAGATATGATATCATACATTTAACATTTTTTACACTCTTATCACGTAAAACACCATTATGTTAAGCGTTAGTAACGTGCTTAATGTAAATAAAGGAAAGGTATATACGTCCATGAAAAGAATGCTAAAAATAGATTTATTGAACATATACGTCCAGAGTAATGGCTGCTGACCACGTAAAGTTCTGACACGAATGACTTTCAATATATGAAAGGACAAATTAAGGTTTTTAGTAAATGAAAGGCCAAATACAAGGTGACGAATGATTCTGCTGTTTGAAAGCTTATCCCATACCTTCGAACAGACAGATTTCAAGCTCCGTATTTACGAGGCACCTTTATTTTTTTTTTTCTCAGAATTATCTTTTTAGTTAATATTTATTTTATTTCACACATCAAAATAAACTTCACTTGTAAATTCTCTCTGCTATTAGAGTAGTGGTACTAAATATAAAGAAGTAAAGTGAGATTGGATTTACTTTTCTGGATTTTAATAATGAATTGAAGGATTTTTTTAAGAAAAGAAAAAAGTATAGATTGAAGACCAAGTTCTAATTGAATTTTATCTAGAGCCGCGAATGCTGCGAATGAACCCGAATAATCGGAAAAGAAGTTTGAGTACTTCTGCATCATCCCCAGAGGATAGTGTGGCAAGAGTTCAAGCCATTTTTATAGCCTACTTATATAATATCAAGATGGTCCCGATTTTTTTATGGTCCTTAAAATGCAGGACAAAAGCATAACCAAATGTGCATTGGTCCGCTAAAACATTTTTAAGCCTTGCATGTCAGGCTTCCACTGGTCAATCCGAATCAAAAGAACGACACCTTACCATTATATTTTCCAAAAGTGTGCATAAAAAATTTGGTAAATATTTACTGATGATTGTTTTTCACGATTCGTACTTGCCAATTTTCTAATCGGATACGGCACTTGATGGCGATGTAGAGCAAATCAAATACAACCCCTGGACAAAATATGGAATAATCCGAGAAGCGTTGAGAAACTGATAGTAGAGACGTTGCTGTGTTTACATATTTCACAGTTCTTTTAATCTGACACGAAATAGTACATGGAATATTGATATGTAACTCACATACAAAAAAGGAGACGCCTATATTATTAAACAAAAAATCTACAGTGAGTTAACGATAGAAATGCATGGACAAAAGTATGGAATATGCTTCAGGGATGGACAAAAGTATGGAATAAGAGTGGTTAATGAGGCGTTGGTCCAACTTTTTCTTTAATAACAGCTTCAGTTCTGCGGGGGAGTGACAACACAAGCTTCTCGGTGTATTCAGGCTTAATGTTCTGCCAGAACTGCCGAATGGCTTCCTTCTGTTGTGGGAGAACTGTAGGCTTTTGTTCATGTACCATTTTCTTCAGTTCATGCCAGTCATTCTCAATGGGATATTGATGTCAGGGCTATTGGCTGGCCATGGGAGATGGTCAATACCTTGGTCGTGCATAAAAGTTTTAATCTTCCCTGCCCTGTGACATGAAGCGTTGTCATCTTTATCGCCCTGGAAATGATCTTCTGCTGTCTTCATCTTGAATCTTTCCAAAATCTCAAGAAACACATCGGCATTCACAATGGTCGTCAGAATTAACATTTCTCCAACACCCTTAGAAGTAATTGATCCCCACAACCATACCCCTTTCGGAAATTTGGTAGCAGAAAGAAGACAATCAGGTGAATATTTCTCGTCCGATTTTCTCCACACATGTTGACCATCATTGTTTCCGTGACCAAGGCATATTTTCGTTTCATCTGTAAAGATGACTCGTTTCCAATCACTCTTGGACCAATTCCTTTACGTTTTCGCCCACTTCAGATGATCTCGTTTATGTTTAGCAGTCATGCATGGTTTGGCTATGGCTTTCCGTAACCTGTAATCGTGTGCATTCAAACGGCGTCTGATTGTTTTATCGCTCAGAGCAATCCCCATCTTTGCACAATGTCCATTGATATCATGAGATGAGTTAAAACGATTATTTTTTTACAAGTTGAATCAGCTTTTTGTCTTCTCGTTTAGATGTGGCTCATGGTCGACCGCTTCTCTTTATATTTGTTACGCTTCCAGTTTGCTTGACTTTTGTCAGTATTTCAGAGACAGTTCCCTGGGGACATTGCATAATTTCTGCAATTCTCTGTTGGCTGTTTCCTTTACTGTGAAGTTTAACAATAGCATCTTTTGCTGCATCAGTTAATTATTTTCCTTTTTGCCATAATGACCGCAATTTTTACACGATACCAAATTTGAAATGTGCTTCTACATCTATGGCATTCAGTGATCTAATCACTAAGTGATTTGCATGCTTATGGAAGATCTCACTATGTTGACAGAGATGATTATCCCATACTTTTGTCCCTCCCTGAAGCATATTCCATACTTTTGTCCATACATTTCTATCGTTAACTCACTGTAGATTTTTTGTTTAATAATATAGGCGTCTCCTTTTTTGTTTGTGAGTTACATACCAATATTCCATGCATTATTTCGAGTCAGATTAAAAGTATTGTGAAATATGTACACAGCAACGTCTCTAACTTTCCATTTCTCAACGCTTCTCGGATTATTCCATACTTTTGTCCAGGGATTGTATGAGGATCAACAAATGAAAGGTAAGCGGATGAAACCTTTAGCTAAAACTACTTTCCTACATAATCCTGATGCTTTTAATTTGCGTATCCCAACACTGAACTAGATTTTGAATAACCGCTGTGCATAACAAAGTTTTATCTTTATTCTATAAACACCATCGACTTGTAATGGGAATAAGCTGTACATAGGATTGTTAACTTAAAACCACTTGCCCACGAATTATGCACTTATACCGCTTTCAGTTAAACAGTGAACATATAATAGAGACTGGAAATAAGTAACAAGGCTGACGGCTTATTATTCACTTCGATTAATTTTGACAGTGCAATTCTATATATTCCTTAGGTATTAAAGTTTATTTACAGAAAGGTTGATTTTTAAGCGTAGAGGCGTCTTGAATCGATGTATAAATGGAGTTCGAGTAAAATAATAGAAAAAAATATTCTATAAATTGTCTTTCAAAGTAATCGACGGGAATGGAAGGAGAAGAAGAAAATGTAATTTTTAATCATTTTCAGGATTGAGGAAAAAAGCGCCTGTTCTTCGAATGACAATAGCACCTTGAGGGGAGGATGGAGAATAGAGTGTTGAATAGTCGCGTGTTGTTATTAAATGAAATGGAAATCGAATGGAAGTTTTGCAGGAGGACGAGGAAAGGAAGGAAGGAAGGAGGGATTGGAATGCAGAGCAATGAAGGAGAGGCGGTGCCGGCGACGACGAGGGTGATTGTAATGAACGGCTGATTTCCCTTGGTTCAATTTTTGGTACCCTAACGATGACGAACTAAAAACCACCGGAATTGGTCGACGGTGACAAGATAATAGCCATCCGTTGCCACTGTCATCGCCGCCTTTTGTCGTGAAGGCACGCGAATTAAAACAATCACAGACAAGACAGGCCAAAGAATAGCGAGAAAAAATATTGAGTTTTTTTTTCATGGTTATTTTAAATTTCCCTGGTGAAAAAGAGGGCGATTTTAATTTATTATTCGTAAGGGCACTTTTAACTCAGTGCTTGCATTATTGTCTCTAGCTTTCTGGGAAGTTACAAAAGTCCTTGCTTCATTGCCGCTGTGGCTTTAAAGTTGACAATTGCTCGCTCGTCGCCGTTGAAAATTATGATGGTATATGATGGCATGATTACATACTTCATTTCTTCTTTTTTCCTTGAATCCTAAGGCTTAGCCGTGTGCTGATCTAAACATATTTCATATAGGCCTATATTCCAAACAGAGAATTTTTTAATTGCTTAGAAGGAAAGTTGTAGATCATAAACGTTGAACAATTAATAGAATGCCGATGCATATATGCCGATATATCTGTTATGTTTATAAAAGGAAAACTCAATCCGTGACAGTAGTGAAAGCAGATACTAAAATATTAATATACAAAACGTGAATTTTTGAAATTCCTTTTGAAATGTTTGTGGTTTTTATTTCTTCAAATTACATGTTTCATGATGTGTAAAACCACAAATGTAAACAAGTCATTTATAATGGGCGATCACAGGGCCGTAGCCAGGATGTTATCTTGGGGTGGTCGATTTTCAAAAATTCCACTGAATCGGACCTTTTTCCATATTTGGGGGGCGTATCTTTTTCCATTGGGTGTTGGTCGTCCCCCCCCCCCCCCCCCCCCCCCCCCTGGTTACGGGCCTGGATCAAATGAAATGTAGCCGCAGATTATAAAAACTGAAATTTGCAAATATGTTTTGCAACGGTCAAAAATGTTTGCTTAGCCTTTGATAACAAATGGTCGCGAGAGGGTAGAACGTGAAGGGGCTGAGTATGTTCAGTTGCTGTTAACGTAAAAATGGCGTCTACGAAAGTGGTGCGCATATAGTCAAACCCTAAGATAGAGACCCCTGAGTAGAATGATCGATTAACCAGTATTGCCAGCGGAGGTGTTGCTGGAAACATGTTTTTCCACCCAGATCTGTTTTTTTTTTTTCCGTCACTTGGTATGTCTGGTTATAGCCATCTGGATTTTTCTGGGGTTTTTATTTCTCATCAGATGTCGCTGTGATAGGAAGAAACCTGATCTGGGCGGAAAAACTCAGGTCTGGCATCGTTACGATTAACAAAAAAAAAAAAGGGGGGGGGGGGGAGTACGAGTGATAATCCCTAGACGGGAGAAGTCGGAAATTAAGCTACTTTTTTTCATTTTTAACTGGAGAGTTAGGTTTCTAAGAACGTTAAAAGGAAAGATAAGTGAAAATAAAAGTTTCTTCACGTTCGCACAATATAGGATAAGGGCAGATCAGTACGGATCACCGTACTCCCCTTTTTTTGTTAATCAATCATTCCACTCAGGGTTCCCTATCTTACGGTATGACTATACCTTAGTACAAAGAGAAGTCGTCTAATTTGAGGAACACTAGCGAGATTTCGTACAATTATCAAAAAGTCTGCCGTTGTCTGTAATAAAGTGATTCTTTTACACGATAACGTGCCATCAGAGCCAAAAAGCAGATTTTGTTGGAAACAGCTGCACCATCCATCTGACAGTATAGACATTTACATTTTGTCACTTTAAAAAATTCCCGCACAATCGAAGGTTTTCATCGGACAGAGAGGCCTAAAAGGCAGTGTTGGGCGAAATTCAATCAAACTGACGATTAATGATTATAATTAAAAATCATCAATCGTTAATTGTGATTAAAAGTTGTTTTTGTCAATCGTCTGGAGTTAGTCGCGATTATGGAGGTTTGGCAATATACAATCAAAGTAAGGATTGATGATTATGATTAATAATATTCAATTGTTAATCACGATTAAACGTTTCTTTTTTAATTGTTAATCTCCGCCAGGAGTTCGTTACGATTAATGATTAAGTTATAATTTAATCGAAGGAAAGACTAATCGCTAGAAATTGCATAAAAAATTTATTTTATCGCTTGATGAGCAGTTCATAGGCCTACAATAACTCTGATCTGCAGTGAAAAAGTATTCGAAATAATTTGAACTAATTTCTGCTTGTCTACCCATGCAGAATAAGAGTTGATAAGTAAAAGTCATTTATTATATGCTGAAAAGCATATATTGGTTTCGCTCTGTTTGTGTGTCTGTGTGTCCGACGATTACTTGAGAATGTTTTAACTTTTTCAAATTTTGCTTTCACTCTTTGATAGAGACCCTTCCTGAGCTCACCTGCCTGATTAGTTTGTGATTGAAATCGGTCTAACAATCACGTGACTATTGAGAACCAACCCCCCCCCCCATTAAATTTTTTTATTGGCAATATAAGGCATGTAATATAATATGTCATTTGAACGGGATTGACGAGCACAAGACGAATATGACATTCTTTTCGATTTTCGAAATGCTACGTTCAAGAAAATGACCCCCAAAAAAGTACTTTAATGACCCTTTATTACGAGTTTTAGCTAAAGCTATACAGTATATACCGGGTGTTTCAAAAATAACCGGTATACCGGTATATTTGAAAAATCAATAAAAACTAAACAGGCAGCGATAGAAATACACCGTTTGTAATTTCGAAAGTTTGTCTGCCTGAAAATTTACTGTTGTCCCAAGCATATTGCAA
The DNA here is from genome assembly GCA_023313115.1 of Rhysida immarginata. Lineage (NCBI taxonomy): Eukaryota > Metazoa > Arthropoda > Chilopoda > Scolopendromorpha > Scolopendridae > Rhysida > Rhysida immarginata. The sequence goes on along the minus strand of JAHWFO010009480.1, from coordinate 1,035,437 downwards.
CACACGGTGTATTTCTATCGCTGCCCGTTTGATTTTTCAAATATACCGGTCATTTTTGAAACACCTGGTAAGAATACAAGCTTAATCAGTACCTTAATGTGTCCGGCCAGCCATCGTTTGCACGATAACGTGAAAATGGAAGAACTTAACTGCGATATATCAACTTTTGATGAGCTCTCGTAGACCCCTTCAAGCACGTGCACTAATGGTAAGATATATTAATCGATTCGTACTGACGAGTCATAAGTGAATACAAAGTTACTATTGTCTATCATTTAAGCATTGTTGATGGCAGCTTGGAGCACGTGCCCCATATGAAGCTTTGTCGATGCACCTGCTCAGTTCGTTTTAAAATTCAGTGATGTTAGGCCTATTGTTAAATGTGGTTAATTAATGTTAAAAATGGCTAATTAATATTAGGCCTATAGTTAAATAACTGACTAAATAATGTTAGCCCTATAGTTAAAAATGACTAAATAATGTTAGGCCTATACTTAAAAATGGCTAATTAATGTTAGACCTATAGTTGAAACTAGTTGTTAACCGCGGCTTCGCCCGCCCGCGCCATCTGTTGAGGGGAATTACAAAGCAAAAGCAGATAATTTTAAATGAAAACTCCAGAAAGTGGGGAAGGGGGGGGGGGGGTCATAGGGAGCTGATTTTTGGCGATAGAGCAGATCCTTTATTGATAAGCCTGCCCTGACAATTTCAAGTCGCTTGCTCAAACCGTCTAGCAGGAGATAGAATTGCAGATAAATAAATAAATAAATACACGCAAGAGTTTTAGTATATAAGATGACTAAATAATGTTAGGCCTATTGTTAAAAATGGCTAATTAATGTTAGGCCTATAGTTAAAAATGACTAAATAATGTTAGATCTATTGTTAAAAATGGCTAATTAAAGTTAGGCCTATATTTATAAATGATGTGTGTGTGGATAGAATCAAAGGTATTTCCATTGTTTATTTAAACCAACTGCACGTAAAAGTGAAATAGTCAAATTTAAATTTACATCTGCGTCACAGATGAAGCTCCTTGGAATAGGCGCATTCGGCGGCACTCAGATCTGAGAGAGCAGCGTTCGGCGAGCACTTCGGCACTTCCGCCTGAGAAGAAAACGTGTTCGGCACGCAACGAATCTGTCAGATTCTGAGCTCAGACGCTCAGCAAGCTTTTCTTTTTCTGAGTGCTCAGATAGAATATGGCGGCGCTCACTGCGATGCGAAGCTATCAAAAAAGTTACGAGAGCCAAATCATGGCGATGCCCAGTGTACCCTTTCCTCCCTGGCCTTATGGTATACTCTTCTCGCGATCGAATATTAATCATGCTGAGTTGTTCATTTGATGCAGATTTTTATTTCATGTACACTAAAATTAGTAAAACCGCCGTTTCTTCTCAATATTTGTAAAGTCGGTAAAGCCATTTCTTTCTGAGATAAAAGCGCGTTCGGCAACAGTCACTCAGACGCTCAGAAAAGCAGTCAGATACCACGTGACAGTTCTCTCAGATCTGAGCCAGATCTGAGTGCCGCCGAATGCGCCTACTAATCGATTACATTTGTAATCAAAACATTTAGTCTTGTAAATAAAACATTAATTTAGTCGACTAATAGAATTAATCATCTAACTCGATTAAAATAATTAATCGTCAATTTTTAGTTTTTAATCGAACTTGAAGAAAGAATCGTTAATTTTTTTTTAAATAATCGATTGCATTTTTAATCAAAACATTAAACCGTGATTAATTTAATCGACTAATGAGATTAATCAACAATCTCGATTAAAAGAGTTAATCGTCAATTTTTAGTTTTTAATCGAACTTGCTTATTTTGATACTTGGGCAATTGAAATTGAAATGTGAACTTATGAATGGCATTGAACAATAGGTAATCATGGCAATGCTACGTATAAAATATTTACATGTCAATATTTAAATGTCAACATGTCAATTGTTAAATTCGGAAAATATCAGGTATCGTGAAAACTTAAACTAACAAGAATATAACTCGTAAAACGATTTTCAAATATTCTGAAAAGAAGAATATATATATTTGTTGTTTAATATTACAGTAATATTTTATATACAGCAATGGCGAAAACTGCATGTAAATTTACGTATTCGGTTGCAGCGTTCATACGAATCTTTCCAAACACGCGCGAAATGAAAAATGAAATGCTCGCACGTCTAAATGTTTTAAACTGCTGCGCCTATGTTCTTTCCACTGCTACAGCCATTCATCCCTTCTTAATCAAAGTTACCATAAATGTCAGGAGAGAAAAATCATTGTCGCAAAGCATTGTCGGGAAAAATCTTGTAATCATTTAATCGACTAATGCCCAACACTGCTAACAGGAGGCGATCACGGATTGGGTTTCGTTTTCACTCAAAGAGGTGGTATGAGCAAAGAATCCATCTATAAATGACGCCATTGAGTAAGTGTCTTCAATCTCATGGAGATTTCGTTTGATTTAGGTATTCGAGGAAATATGGAGAGAATTGGAGTTTATGAATGATGACTACATAGCAGTCGAAATGTACATTCGTGCCTATTAAATATTTGGCGAGAAGAGGTGTTCTAGTTTTTTCGACTTCACTTGTGTAAGAAGCCACAGTGTTTATTGAATTTCTTAATTATGAGTTTGACGCGTCTAAATTATTTTGAGAACCATAGAGAATATATTAATTTCGAACAAACAAGAATTTTACATTAAAATTAATTCTACCTCATTCTTTAATGATTTTTGAGAAACTGTCCATTGCTCGAATAGGACCGCCAAAATAGTGTAATCATAAACAGCAATAAGGGACTCTTGCGATCACTTGAAGAACTATAGCCCGTTTCCCTATATCAGTAGAGAAACTCACGTGACTAAAGTGACCTCTTTAGAAAGTAGTCTGTTTGCAAGTCACTCCTCCTATATCACATGACTCAGACTTTTTTGCCTTCATATTTTTTTTTTTTCCTTCCAAAACTTAAAATAAAAAAAGATTTTTATTATTTTTTATTTCTGAAATGAAATTTTAAAAGCTTCAGCCATTTTTATTCCACTGAACGCAAAACCTGACCTTTACCTTCAAGGAAAGGTCACAGGTGATAATGTCATTAGTCAGTACTTTTATTAGTCGCATTGATTTGCGTTTGCAAAAAGGTTACTTTAGTCACATGAGTTTCTCTATCGATGTAGGGAAACTGACTATATTTTAGGCACTAATGAAATTTTTCATATGGTTTTGGAGATAAACATATTTTTACTCAGTGTTGGCTTCAAGAGCTTGCATGATATTTTTCTATATGTTTTGAGAAATACTCGAGGATTGTTTGATTTATTTTTGCTGTTCTTTTTCTCGTTTTCTTTTGACCTCCATTTCTTTGATCCCCTTCCTCCTCCATTAATACCGAAGTTCTTCGACGGCTGAGTATAAAATCTTTTAGACAAGACGTTTGATCCTTCTGCTTTGGTGTTTCAATCTCTTTATTTGCCCCGATCGTCTCTTGTACTTCTCTTTTTTGACAGTTTGGAAAATCCGATGGGAATTCAACCGGCTGTCAAACCGCGTGATTAAAATTTAAGGTCGAGGGGAAAAAGCCCCGTGATTTTGAACGTGTATATGAGCAAGTGAGTGAGTGAGTGATAGACAGAGAGACATGGGGGGAGAGAGAGAGAGAGAGAGAGAGAGACACGTTTAGAATTTGATATTCAAAAAATGAAACCTGAAAATATGTGGAAGCTGGAATGTAAGAAACAACGTAATATAAAAAACTTCCATTATAAGTAAATATCTCCACCTCCATTTTATCAATATAATATGTATAATATTTTCCGTCTATTTCGTCAATACTTAATATTTTCATTATAATAAATATTTTTCTCCCTAACCGATGGGGCGGGCGGGGGGGGGTGGGGGGGGGGGGGGGTTCACTTTACTGAATTATCGCTTTTATCTTTTGTTTTGACAAAGGATAGCCTTTATCCGAAACGTCAGCTTTTTTCAAACAATTTTTAATTTCAATTTTTGTTTTATTCCAGGGTTCTTTTTTTTTTGTGTCTCGTCCCTTTTTTTTCTTTTGTATCTGTTATAAGTAAATATTTTGTAAGGAGAGAAAAAATTATTACAAAACAAATGGAAAATAGCCAAAGGAGAAAACATTTGCACTTCTTGTCCAAATATTCGACCTTAAATTTAAAATAAAAGCGCAGAAGATCACCTAAATAAATAAATAAATAAAATAAAAACGGATAAAAATAACGTCCTTTCTTCGATGGCACCTGGATACGCTTGTATATTTAGCTGTATGAAAACTGCTATTACGAATTGGATGTTTTTGTAGAAAATTTCTCTGCAATTGAAATTTACTTCATAGGAAGTCGCTTGTTTGGAAATGATAAAACTATGAAGAGAAGTCAAGAAGAAAGGTTTCCAACTTAATTATTTTTAAAACATTATTTAGCAGAAATACAGGACCCATTCGAAATTGGTCAAAAGTAGAGGGACATAACTTTCGAATCCGAGTTTAGACAAACGGAGTACCCAAAGTATTTTTGGCCCGTGTAACTCACAAAATGTAAGCTTAATAGGTAATCATTGTCATACGGCTTCATCCTGGAAAATTGCCATGCCCAGAAATTCCGAGGGCATTGCTTGAATGATCCAGAGCCCTCTTCGCCATTTTTGCTTTTACCAATATGCGTTTCTTCTCGAATCGGTCATATTTCTCGAATATCACTCAGAAAAGAGTACAAATTAACTTTAATCTAATAAGCTTGCTTATTCTATTTATATTCCAAATTATAATTAAAATACGAGGGGCGATTGATAAATAAGGTCTCCATGGCTGTAACTTTTTTATTTGTTAACCGATTTTCAAAATTCTTTTTGTATCTTATACTCACATTTGTCCTCTATGTAATGCACTATTCACTTTTCGACATAGTCCCCATTCCTTTCCAAGCATTGCGCCAACGCGTGACTAGTTGGGTGAACCCGTCGGAGAGGAATTCCGGAGTTGTTGTCGACACCAGGATTGAATGGCAGCTTTTGGCCCTCTTTTGGAGTACGATAATGTCCGCCCGCACACGAGTCACCACACACCAGAGGCGTTGCAGCGCCTACAGTTCAAAGATGAAAAATTCCAGTTCAAAAATGAAAGACTTTGCACATTGCGACTTTCACCACTTCCCAAAGAAGAAAGAGCCCCTTAAGGGACATGAGTTGGTTCTGACGGCGAGGTAAACGCTGCCATTCGAGGGACTATGTCGAAAAGTGAATAGTGCATTACATAGAGGACAAATGTTAGTATAAGATACAAAAAGAATTTTGAAAATCGGTTAACAAATAAAAAAGTTACAGCCATGGAGACCTTATTTATCAATCGCCCCTCGTATATAAAACTTGTCTACTTGAATTGGAACGATAAATTAGGCAGTACAACGCAATCGCAATAGCGACGATTCTACACAAAATTCAGGTAAAAACCGATTTTGAACTTTGTCAAATGATAACCTCTACCCATGTAAAAATAATGATTTCTTTCCCTGTAGAAGGTCTATAATGCGTGCTCGCATGCGTTTTTTTGGCGCTGAGTTTTCGTTAATGAGAAATAAATTGCTTCTGATGAGAGTATCGAGCGACAAGGCTAGCAACTTTAAAATGTACGAAAACATTCAGACACCGCGTTTACAGTCGAATTTAAATCGCGTGGATATACATGTATACGTTATATTATTGGAAAGAGGAAACCTGGATGTTGCTGCGTTTTCATCCACTTTGCTGATATGTCAAGATATTCCTTCGAGGACTATTTAAAATCGAAAGAATACGCTCGGCGACCACTGAGATTAACTTTCGAAATTTCAGACCTTCCTGGTCGTCTCATTATATCCAGTATGTCGTTAGTAATTTATTTTCTCACAAGAAGCATTGCGGATGGTATACATTCTTATGTTTGAAATCAAATTCTCTTGAATCTGAAAACTTTTGAAGAAGCTTTATTGGAGTCCAAGCTATTGAAATTTACGACGCAAAATTTGAGGGGTTTCTAAAGAATTATTTAATAACTACTGTATCTTAGAGAACGTTTATCTTTTTGAGAAATCTATAATATTACAAAAAATTGTACTTACTATTAAGAATTGCATAACGAGTGTTAGGATATCTCGAATGCTATATGGATCCATTGTCATTAGAGAGATTTCTAACGATTATATGTTCGATTAATCGATGTGGTGTTTCATATGGGTTATAAAAATAATTTGAACTTCCTTATCAAGGACGTAGCCAGGATTTATGTTACGGGGAGGGGGGGGGGGTTCCCTGGCTACGTTCATGTTCCTTATATTTTTATTAAAATAATTCTAAAATAATTTAAGCACAATAAATTCTCGATGGGGCTTAACGAACCTTCATTGGGCTGTTTAGAAAACAAAATCCTCTTTAACATAGCATTAAAAGAAAACAACTTGTGTATATAAATGAAAATATTCCTCGACATACGAATTCTAATTTTGCGATTGGAATGTGAGAAACATTAAAAGATTTTTCTAAATTTAGTTCTTCAAATTAAAAATCGACTAGAGAACTTGAAAACCGATGCTTCTTAGAAAAGAAAATCTCTTCATTTAGACGAACGAGGCAAAAAATGTTATCAAGCGTATATTTCAACTCGTTTTTTTAAACTTTATTTTCTGTTTTACTTCGCTTCCAGTATTCATAAGCAATTATTCGTATACTGTTTTATACATACAGTATATACTTTCTTATAACTTTTCAGTTCGAGAATATCTGGAATGGTGGCGATAGTCGATACCGTTGCAATTGCGTGTCTCTCCTCCACGCCCATTTTGTAACCGGATTTAATATCATTGTTAAAATGTTCGTAGGTTTTTTGAAACGCCGGCGAGTTTTTGTTTGTGTTCCCCGCCCCTTCCGAAACAAAACAATAAGGAAGAAAGAACAAAAATATTAGAGGAAATCAATGAAGAACAAGTGCGGCTAAGAAGAAACATTTTGAAATGTTTTGACGGGTGGAGTTAAATTTGGATGTTGATGTAAGACCCCTTGCGGAAAAGTGTGTTGAGGGGTAACCACTTAAACTTTTATACAATTGCGGAAACCTTTAGGCACTTTCCCTTTAAACCTTTTCCCAATAAGCGGCGATGCTCTAAAAGCGTTTCTCTGCCGACATTTCAGTCGATCAATTCGGGTTTTTGTGCGTGTGCGTTTGTATGTCGCTTTTTACAGGCATTCTAGGTACACTGGACCTATAGATGATATCTTTGTTAGCGTGATTTTTATTATTTTATAATAATACAGAAGTTACGAAGTAGTTTCGAAACTCGTCAATAATAAAAGTCACCGAAAGTCAATAATTTTGAAATTCAAGAAAAATTACTGAAAGTATTGAATTCTTCTTCTAGTTCAAAACAATAAATGAAGGCTTAATTTATAAATGCAAATGTAACAAGTTTAATTAACTCTCTAGAGAATATGTATTTTCGTTGGCTTTCCTGCAAATAATAAACACAACAAGGTGTTTTGTTAATTTTAGAAATTAAAGTAACTGTTGTAAGAAGGAATAATTAAAACTATAAAATTTCAATCTGTATGAACAAGGATTAAAAATAAACTATAAAGGAGAAAGAGAAATTAAATTACGGAATAGTTGCGATACGTGAATCTAATTATTTTAACTTTAACAAAACATATGTCTTTAATCTGAAAAAGTAAACCAATTACATTGCCCTTAAAAAAAAAGTAATTGATTTCATATTTAAAAAAAATGTATTCATTTTAAGCCTCCCCTCTCCCCCCTTGCATTCTGTCTCTGAACTTTCAAAATCCCACCATACTTTTCATCATCTCTTTCCCTATCTGTTCTTCTCTTTCAAACCGCGTGTTGATTCCTATCGTGAACGATGACACTTGCCAATTGACGGCCATTATCTTGTCACCCGTCTGCCCAATTACCGTCAGTAGCAGCGGCAGGGGACTTGACATCGTCCTACCGACAGAAACCCAGGGAAATCAGTTGCTCATTAGATCCCTCCTTCTCATTTTGCATTTACTTTCTTTCCCCCTTCCATTCGATTTTCATTTCACAACAACAGACCCGCGCTGTATTTTATTTTCTTCCAATTGTGAAGTGTGGGTGTTTTATGTTTGTATGTTTCATCTGTTGTCAGAAATGTCACTCACTCAGAATCTCGGATGTTTTTTGCTTGCAGAGATTTGGTTTCATTTCTTGTCATGAAACGATTAAAAATGAATAGTTTCCTCGTAGTCTGTAAGGTTAGTTATAATGGAGCTTAATTTTAGAAAAAAAATTAATATAATTATAAGTTTTCGTTTAGATATTAAACTTTTATAAAAAAAAAATCTCCCCCCCCCCCCCCCAGCTTATCTTCCTTTCATCGTCGTCCAAATAAAAACACATAATG